>MU217572.1:334705-369442 GCA_018584345.1 Thuja plicata
ACACTTAATGCTTGAGCTATGTCATGATCTTTTCTTTGTGTGTTGACTGTTATTGATTTTCATTGAGTGTCCTTGTCTAATAAGTCTCTCCATGATGCATAGCTAGAGGACTTGGGGCATGGGACATGTTTTTATTTGCTTCTTGCTTTATGCTTCATTGTTTTTGCACAACCGTTCTGTTGGTCATCCTAGCCTCTATGCCTTGATGCGAGCATGGTTTTTCTATATTAAATTTGGTAAGCTAACATCACAGTCATCTTGACCTTTATTTCTTTGATTCTTATGTTAGAATCTTTCCACATTTCAAATCTGATATACATCACATTCATATCTTCATAGTTGCACTTGTGACTAGTGATGATTGTGTGATTTTCCGATGTCCGTTAATAATGGTCCAATGATGAAAATAAGTTCCTTTACATTCTCTTATGAATGACGAATACAAGATCCTATGTTTTTTGCTCTATTGCAAGTACACCTTTGCATTTTCATGTAGCTTGCATTGTTAGACTTCATGTTAATTTGCATTTTTAGGCTGTATTATGAGTTTGAGAGGGTTTCCTTCATCTTTCTTGTGGACTTTTAATCAACTATGATCACGTTATGATCTTCATTTCCTTATCTTCTTTTGTGATCTCAATCAAAATTTTCTATCTTAAATAGTTGATCAATTTTGGGGCATTCTCTCTCTTGAGGCAAATTCTCTTTCTTCTCTCCATTTCTTTCCACTTCTTCCAAAACTTCTATCTTCCATTCACTTTCACCCCACTTTTTTTCTTCTAATTCAATCTTGGGGCATAATATTTTGTGCTTAATGATCTACCTTGGTTCTTTGATCCTTATATCTTTCATCTTACATCAAGAACCTTATCTTTAGTTCGATTTAATCAAAATTTATCAATTTTCTATTTCTCCTCTATCTCATTTTGATTTCAATCACAAGGGGGCAGTACCTATGAAACTTCAATCTTTGATTCGAATTTATCAATTATATCAGTATTCCCTGAGATTCTTATTGTCAATTACTTATTTTGGTATTGACTTTGTCTTTTTCAATTGTGCTTATTCTTGTCCTGATGTGTTCCCATTTCAACCACACATCTGGGTTGTTTTGTGATCCCATTTTGACCTCACAATTCAACTACATTCTTTGACTACATGTGTTCCCGTGTCGACCACACATTTGTCAAAGAGGGGCAAATGTATGCACCCTAAAATGGTCGCCTAGACTTTGGGCCCCATTTTATCATTTTATCATTTTATCAATGTTTTGGAATATTTTCAATTCAAATCAATTTCCTTAATCAATTTTTAATTAATTCAATTGTTCAATTCTTTCAATATTTCCTAAGGTTTGATCATTTTTATCTAATTAAAAGATTTAATCTCCCTTTTAATTAAATAAAATTCCTCTTATTTAATTAAATGCAAATTCCTCCCATTTAATTAAATAAAATTCTTCCAATTTATTTAATTATAAACAAAAGCCCTATTTTAATTAAATAAATAAAAATCCCCACTTAAAGCACTTTATTGGTTGAAAAAGGCAATAAATTAAATGAAAATTAAATTAAAAATCCCCTTTCCATCACATCTTCCTAAGTGGTTGGTTTTTGCCTCTTAATCATAGCCTTTGATTTTTGCCTCTTAATCTCAATCGTTCACTTTCCTTTAAAAGGAGACCTCTCCTTCTCATTTTCATGTATCTTTTTCATAGTATTGTTATGTTGCAGGTTTGGAGAGCAATTTTGGAGGAGGATTTGAGCACTTGAGCTTGGATATTGTAACTTCTCTCTTCTTGTCTCATTCTTTCTTGCATCCATGGATATTCATGTAGATTAGAATCATGTTTATTTTCATAGATTAATCTTGCATTTGTATTTCCTTTCATAGATTAATCATGCATTGTTATCATTTAGATTAATTTCTTTTCATGCATTGTTATCATATAGAGTAGATCTCATTTCCATGCATTGAATCTCTCATTTCATGGTGTACTTGCATAGGCACAACTAGGTCAATCTGAGGGCCTCTATTTCATATCTTTACACTCCATGACTAGAGAGCTATGGATCGATATTTGAGGCCTCATTCTTGAGCAACCTTGGATGGAATGATTCATAGAAGTGTGTCAACATTTATGCACACACTTACGATCCTGAGAATCGCCTGCCCAATCTCTATTTGTGTATCCTACCAAGTCAATATCCACACCTTCTGCATAATGAATTCCATAACTATGAGAACTTTGGATATAATGAAGAATTCACTTAGCTTCTTTCCAATGTAGCTCATGTGGCTCCTGCATAAACTGAGAGACCATTCCCACAGCATAGGAAATATCAGGTCTCGTATGAGTCAAACATATGAGGTTACAAACCAGTTGATGATACAAGGTAGCATCGACCAAGGGTGAAGAAAAAGAAGCCTCAAGTTTGAGTCCTAACAGAAATGGAGTTGATGCATACTTACATTCATCCATGCAAAATCTAGAGAGCATATCAAGAGCATACTTAGATTTTCCATTGAATATATCAGAAGGTGACTGAGTGATCTCAATCTATCAGAGGTAGTGGAGAAGGCGTAATTCAGACATCAAGAACTGATCATGAAGGGAAGTTTTGACTGTATTGATGTGGGATGAGGGACTCCTTGTGATCAACAATTCATCAACATAGACGACAAGGAAAGTGAGAGTATCATCATGCTGCAAAATGTAGACATTCAGATCAAAATGGCACCGAGTGAACCCAACTGACAGAAGGAAGGAGTCCATTTTGGCATATAAAGATTGAGGGGAATTTTTGAGGCCATATAGAGACTTTAGAAGGTGGAAAACAAGTGAAGGATCATGGATGAACCCCTGTGGATTCTCTATATATATCTCTTCATGAAGGTCATCATGAAGAAAATCACTCTTCACATCCATCTGATGAACTTCCAAATGATGGGATGTAGCAATGGAAAGGACAAGTTGGATGGAATTCATTTTGGAAACTAGCACAAAGTTCTTAGAGTAGTCAATCTTAGGAACTTGGGAGAATCCTTTGGCAACTAGGTGAGACTTATGCTTATCAATCAGCCAATCGACAGCAAATTTTGTTTGATAGATCCACTTGCACTGAACAAGTTTTATTCCCTTAGGAAGAGGGACTAAATCCCAAGTATGGTTCCTCTCTAAGGAACTAAACTCCTCTTGCATAGAAGCATCCCACTCAGGGATACCAGAAGCTTCCTGAAAGACTTGTGGATTAGAATTTGTAGCAATGAAGAGATGTGGAGCTTTCTCAAATTGTGACCTTGTTCTTATCTCATATGAAGGATCACCAACCCAATCACCTACTGACTCCAATGTCTAACAAGCCCAACGAGGCCCAGTTGCTGGAGCATGTGGATAATCTTGAGGAGAATCATCATCCTCTAAATGATGACTGAGAGAGGAGGAAGATTGATCCTCATCATTATTATTTGAAGCAAAAGAAGATCCCTCCTCTGGATAAGGAGGATAAAAATCCTCGGAAGAACTATCATCATGCAGTTGCAATGTCTCCATAGGAATAAATGATGGAGAAGTGATAGAAGAGGAACTGGGGGTATCTTCCTCAAAATGAACACTCCTCTCTATGAAAAGCTCATGTGTGGTAGGATGGAGAAGCATGTATCCTTTGAAATCATCTGGATACCCAACAATTATGCAAGGTCTATTTTGTGGATCCATAGCCTTGTGTTTCTTTGCTGGAATGTGGGCCCATGTAGGAGACCCAAACACTTGCAAGTGTTTGATTGTGGGTTTCTGACCAGTCCAAGCTTGAAAAGGATTTACCCCCTTCATGGCTCAATGAGGAACCCAATTCTGGATATAATATGCACATTTGATGGCCTCTACCCAATATTGAGGTGCCAATGATTTGGAGTGGATCATACACTTGGTCATTTCCTTTAAGGATCGATTCTTTCTTTCTGCAACTCCATTTTTTTATGGATTGTATGGAACTGTGTGTTGAAGATTAATTCCTTTTGAGATGCAAAACTTATCAAACCTTTGTTTCTCTGCAAAGCTTTGAATTCTTGAAAAAACTCAAAGACTTTAGACTTTTGTTTGAGAAAATATACAAAGGTATACCGGGAAAGATCATCAATGAATTTCAAGACATATTTGGCTCTTCCGAAAGAAGGATGTGGAAATGGTCCTACCAAATCACTATGTACAAGCTCCAAAAGTTGTGTGGCTCTCCATGCTTTTCCTTTATCAAATTTTTCTTTAGGATTTTTTCCAAGAATGCATCCTTGACAAACTCCATTAGAAAATTGAATAGAAGGCAACCTTGTAACCATGTCTTGTTGACTGAGCTACTGTAAGTAGTGTTAGTTCAAGTGGCCAAACTGTTGATGTCATAAATGACTCACTTCATCTGAGTGAGTAAGAAATGTGAGTGAAGGAGAATCAAGAACAAAGTTAGAAAAGTGATATAGTTTGGACTGATGATCTTCCTTTCCCATTGCAACTGTAGACCCATTGTGCATGTCATTGATTACCATAGTGTCTAGAGTAAACTCAACCCACTTGCCAAATCCTGTGTGAGTGATCTGATAAATAGATAGGAGATTAGTTGACAAATATGGAACACAAAGGAAATCATGAAATGTTCCTTCAGTCACGTCAACAGACCCTCTCCCATGCACTTCAGCAGGAGTGTCATCACCCAAAAGAATATATGGCATAGAACATGACTCCAAGGAGGAAAAAAATTATTTTGATGAATCCATGTGGTGCAAAGCACCTAAGTCAATTATCCAGGAATATTGTTGTGAGGCAATAGCAACTAGAGCCTTACCCTTTACTTATGGCCTTTGTAGACTCTTGAGATGAACTTGACTTAACAGAATCAGGAACCCTGATGTTGTTCTTTTCAATAAGATGAGACAAGTGATCAATTTTCTTCTTCATACATTTGTGTTCATCATGGCCAAGTTTCTTACAATAGGCACACATTGTTTTCTCCTTCTTGGGATTAACACCTTTTGAAGAAGATGCCTCATTTGTTTCTCTTGGGGCATAAAATTTATTTTCTTGCTTCTTTTCTCCTTGTTACTTTTGTTTATTTTCTTGCTTGGAAGGTCCTCTTTGTTCTCTTGTACCCTAATTTGCAACCAAGGCATGAGACTTAGAGGGCTTCATTGTGCCCATGTGAGTCAACTTGTCTTGTTCTTTTGTGAGTTCATTTTCAAACTCATGAAGAGAAGGCATTTTATAGTTGGTTCCTAAGGCACTTTAAGTGGCATAGAATGTAGAAACAAAGACCCAATAGTTTTGACCAAATTTGGAAAGAATACTCAGAATTAGTTGTGAATCTTTCTTATCAATCACACATGATTTTAATTGCAATCTTAAAGCCTTTAGCTTTGTGAAGAAGTCTTGAATTGTATCAAAGTTACATGGGTTTAACCCTATCAAGTCATTCTCCAATTGGTGCCTCCTTAATTCATCTTGTTTCCCAAACAACCCTTCTAACGTAGTCCATACATCATTTGGAGTTGTAGTAGATTCAACATGAAAAACAAGATCATGAGATACAGATATGCATAGAGTACCATATGCTTCATCACATTTGTTGAACCATTTTAGGCTTTTCCACAAGTAGTGTTGGTTTAGTTTCAACACCCATTGTTACTCTATATAACCCCAACTTCTTTAGATAAATTTTCATTTTAGACTTCCACTCATAATAGTTATAAGGTGTGAGTAATGGTATTATTGATTGATCCATTTTAATACAGAAAATAAGATTGTTGTGGAGAAAAGAAGAGAGACAAATCACACAAAAGGAGAGTACACGAGACCACCCCTCTTTTACTAGATCAAAAAATACCCCCCTCTCCCCCTGATATTACAATTTGGCACTTTATAATTCGGTCTGTTTACAAAGCTATTTTCCAAGTTACAATCCTTAATAGGCCAACAATGGCCAAAATTACAATTTTTGATACAAAATGAGACAAAGATAAAATATGGAAAAGACCTTGCAGATGTGTAGTTCTCTTCACCAGCTTTTCGGTGATATCTCATTTTCAAAAAATGGAGCCCCAGAGTGAAATTTATGGCCAAATGAAGAAATAACTTGAACTTACAAAAAAACTAGGTAAAACAACAAAATATATGATCCAAACCTCCTTTAAAGTGAAGATATCATCTCCAAGTTTCTGTTCATAGCTTGTTTGAAATTTTTTAACACCATATGTGCCCAAACAAAGCTTTGGAAGTTTCAGAATGCACGATTAGACATGTACAATCATGAAGATCTGCAAATTCTGATCAATCTAACCACCAAAATGCAAAACTAATTCTACCACTGGAAACTTCAGGAAATTCTAGCCGAAATTAAAAAAAAATTGCTTGATAAAAGGATCAAAATTGAGCAAGATATGAGCCACTAAAGATGGACTGCAAAATAGAAAACTCCAATGGGGAAGGCAAATTTTTCAAACCAGATGATGATTTGAGAAAACTAAAAGAATAAATTTGACAGTCGTATGGGCATCACCATAAAAATACATTATGCCATGTTTTGATGGCTTGATGGCCATCAATGTTTAGAGAAAGTGATTGCGATCAGCAGTGGTGTCTGAGCAGCGGCAATGTCGGTCGGGTGGAGTGTTGGCCAGGTGGCAGTGTTCGTTGGGCGGCGGTGTCGGCTGAGCGGCGATGTTAGAGGTCAGTCGTCACTTTTCGGCCGAATGAGGTCAGTTGTTGGCTATCGGTGGGAGGTCGGCTATCGGTTGAGGTCAGCTAAGGCTGACTGAGGTTGGTTGAGGTTGGATGAGGTTGTTTGCACGGCTCCACTGGCTTTAAAGGTTGCAGCTTTTTTTTTCTTTTTTTTTGAAAAAAAACCGCCTCGTTGGAGGGCCGAACGACCTATATGTGCTCCGACACCAAAATTGGATGAATTTTATATCAAAATTTGTCTGCAAGGCCTTCCGAATGCAATGGAAGGGTCCTTTTGGTCCAAAATTACTCTGTTTGCAAGTTGTCTTCTAGATCTAAGCTACAAACTCTCATTTTGTAACTTTTGCAAATGATTTCCAAATTGGATGAACCGAAAGCCAATTTGACTTTCTCAAGCCTTCTAGACACAATGGTGAAGTCAGAATTGCTCTTTGAATTATTCACAGCGCTGCAATCAATAGATCAAGAAAAACAACATATGCACAAAAAGACTTATTGGATCTTCATAAATCTTGTTGTTCTCCAGATCATATGAAAAGAAAGAGAAATTAGCAACAAGATTATACAAGACCTCTAAGTAATCTAAACTTTCAAAACATGCTTTGATACCATGTTAGAATGTGCTAAAAATAGACATAAACCAAAATTCAATTGAAAGTGTTAGATCAAATAATTGGAAATAAAATAAGGAGAATTACACTATTAGACGAACTTGATGTATATGCTCAAAGGAATAACAATATCAAGGGAAATATCTATTATGCTATCCTAGCATATCCAATATATAAAATACATGCAAGTTAGCCTGTTTATATAGGCAAGAGATTATAGGAGGCATGGACAAGGTTGAGACAAGTGTCTCAACCTGGAGGAAGTAGAGTCCTGGTGGAACTCAACAACATCCTCTAGAAGAGTTCGGGTCAACCCCCAATTTTGGCTGCTTTTTAAAATTAAAAACATCCTCTAGAAGAGTAGAGTCCAAATTGGACTCAACCATATCTTAGGAGGAGTAAGAGCTCAAGTAGGACTCAACCATATCAAAGGAGGAGTTAGAGTCAAAATATGACTCAACAATATCCTCATGATGCAGAGCTTCCAGACAAATTTTCCAACACCTGCACTCAGTCGTAAATAACTTTCTCTCTAAGTATTAATTTCAAAATCTCTCCAGTCAGAAGGTGCACAATTAGGTTGGTAAATACATATTAAAATCTTAAGAGAATCCAATGGTTAAAATTTGTTTTATGGTATGTGCATCAAGACCTATTTCTATTCCTCAAATCACTGTCAAATTGACTTTCAAAATTACTTTTCAAACTTTAACTTCATAACCCAATTTCAATCCCATAATCAATCTATTTCCAAAAATCCACTAATATGTTTAGGAATTCAAATCAGATTCTAAAAGAATCAATGTCATTAAAAGATGGAACTTAAAATAAAACAATTTTATTGATTCTTGAATCGGTACTTATGAAAATTGATTCATAGTAATAGATGAAGTCGGTGCCTTCCAAATCTGTAAATCTGCAAAAAAGATTCTTGGAAGCCGATGATAGCATGATTCATTTTAAACTTATTCCAATACCATTCAATCTTAATACAAAACCACTTTCCAACTGATTCTTGTAACAACAAACACAAGAATATTGAAACCTTGACAGCTTGATAACCAACAGCAATAATTTCAACTTTAACTATGAAATTTATCCATGCTTTAAATTGAATCCCAATTACAACTGAGTGCGTCATCATGCATTATTGGCTTTGTAAAACATTTAAAGTTTGGAATCAATTTTAAGAATCAACCCTTATCCATAAATCGACACCAAGAAATATTTCCAAGATTTATATTGACTGATTCAAGGAACCGATAACAAAATAAAACTTACATTATCAGAGTTTATACAATATAACTTACAGACCAACTTAAAAAATTTGCACTTTGCATTCTTTGTTTTCTCTGGACTGTCATATTCCTGCAGGGGATAGCTAGGGAATATTATTTTTTTCAATTACATTTCTTTCATTCCCTGAACCATGTGCTTTCCAATTGCTTACAGCCCTTTATAATTATTTTCGGGTGATTACAATTCTCTTTCAATTACAAAACTCTTCATATTCCCTCCTATTTCTTATCCAATATTCATAATTACAATTGTGGCACATCTTGTGAAATTTATAATTTTACAAGATTGTGTTTTTTAAACATATTAATTTATATAAACTCAACATTTTCAACTTGTGATGATGTTAAACTTTAATACAAACAAATGATTAAATTGACATATTTTCTGATGACAAGGTGCTCCTGCACCACCTCCTAAATATAATATCCAAATAAATAAAATCCTCCTAATAAATAAGTTCACCTAAGTAAACTTAAGTCAAGAGTGAAATGGAAAAGAGCCATTTACTCTAACAATTTACAGCTCTAAATGCAGTCTCTCTCCTTTCTCTTTCAACTTCTACAAGTTCAAATACAGAAAGTGGCCCAATGAGTTTATCAATGGAATATTGACTCAGATCATTGCTCTCCCTTATTTAACATGTCATTGGTATGAACTCCTTCGATAGGGTTAATAATATCTTTAGTATAATATCAGTATCTTCTAGATGTCCACTAGTAGCTCTGATTCCATTAGTTGTATTAGTAACCTTGTAGATGTATCTCTCAACACTCTCATCTTCTGCTCTTCTCAAAACTTCATAATTATGTTTTATATTCATCACTCTTTCTTGTTTTGTCTTCAAATATCCTTCATATCCAGAACCAGCTTATCCCAAATTTCTTTTGCACCTTTCAAACCTTTTACTTTTCCAACAGTTGTGTCTCATAAACTACTAAAAATAATTTATTTTTCTCTAACAATTTCTTCATGTTGTCTTTCTTCTTCAGTAGTCAAAGGTGTTAATGGTTTATAGCTGCAGGAGAAATCCTCTCTACCTATGATGTTTGTTTCTCTAATTTTGATGGTTGCTTCTATACTCGTTGGTTAAAAGATATCCTTCTTCAACTATGCTGATTATTGAAGAGTCCTTCGTGTCAAATGAAGAATCGCCATTTGGAGAGGTGAAGAGTATCCGGAGCCAAGAATGTTAGTTATGAATTTGAAGAGTAACATGGGTTCACATGGAGAGTCCAGGATTTGGAATATGAAAAGCATGTTTTAGAATCTTCCAAGTGATATACAAAAAGTCTCCCACATGAAAGATAACACTTCTTGTATATATATCTTCATACCTTTCATGTATCTTCTATAGTGAGCATGATAGAGGACGGTGTGTGAACAGTTCATTGTATTAGGAATTTTCTTCAGAGTTGTGATATATTTGTGTATGTAGCATTTTGTGAGATGCTTAGAGCATTATATGCTTTTTATTCAAATTGTGATCATAGAAGGTGTACTCGAACTATGAAGAAGACATTTATTGATTGACTAATGAGAGTTATCAATCATATGCTTGAGATCATTGTATTTTGTGTTGAGCATTTATTAAAGGATAAATTTTTGGGTTTGGCTTGGCTTTTCCCTTGAGTAGGAGGGTTTTCCCAGGGTAAATCTTTGTGTCTATTTCTTATTATGTTTTTTTTAAGATATATGCTCTATGGTTTTGCTATTCTGGTTCAAAACTTTAACAAAAGGTCTTCCAAAAGGAGGATAAAAGTCAGTCTGAATTACCTCCTAGGTACCATTTTGTAATGTTTCAAGATAGGATTCCATCTTGTCCTTCCAATAGGGAAAATTTGTGTCATCAAATACCAATGCCTGAAAGTGTAGATTTTGTGCCATCCCAGATTTTCATCAAGTGGTTAAGATTCTTCTAGAGGAACCTTTCTCTGATACCAATTAATAAACATACTCTAGATGCTGAGAGTGGAGGATGAATCAGCACAAAACAACTAACTCCAATAATCACCACATGAAATATTATAGAAGTAAATAATAGAACCAACAACACAAGAACACCAAGATTTGTACGTGGAAAACCCAAACTGGGAAAAACCACGGTGAAAACTTGCCCAAAAAGAAAACTCACTGAAGTATATAATCTGATTACAAAAGATTAGGAGCTCACTTCTTTGGACTATCAATTATAGGTTCACTACCAATATAACAATGAATATAGATAAGAAGGCTCACTACCTTATAGCACAAATAAGAGCTCATTTCTCTAGACTTGCATACACAGGCTCACTGCCAAAGTAGCAAGATATAGTAAAAAACTCAAGTACCCAAGAATCACTATCTTAAAGTAAGTACTCATCTTCATATTAGATGAAGATAAACTCTCCTGATAATGCATCTGATCTACAAAATATTGTTCACTCTAGCAAAAAACTATTACTGCCTTTCCTTCCCTGCCACTGTCACACAACTTTGCTCTATTGATCGTTGAATTGGTTCTCACACTTCACTTTCTTTACACCTTACTCTTATATTTTTCCAAAGCACCAACAATCCTTATATACATGATAGATCATTGGATATTACAAGGTCGACCAAGCCAAAATATATTAAAAATAAGTTTCATGTCATGCAAGGCAATAGAAAAATGCAAATAAGTCCTCTGCTACAAGAATATGAATTATGAATTGGGACCCAGCTAGATAACAAATAAACATTAAATACATATGTCTCATATAGCATGAACCCATTTGAATAAGAGATAGGCCTTAAGTATAAGACCCAAACCTAAATTTGGCACTTCAACAATCAATAAATATAACAACCAGACCTAAATCTGAAAGCATGATCCATCCCAGGAGAAATATGGACCAAGAAAAACCTACACATATCTCAATGTTAGATCTGCAAGAATTGAAATAACTGCCAAAGATAAATCAAATGTGTAGAAGCAAATTGTCAGCATACCAGTTGTAACTAGACCTCCACACGCTATGGGGAGATCCACATGCCACATCGGAAGACATGTCAACATGTCATGTCAAAATACATGTCAACATGCCACATCAGAAGTTTCCACAACATATCTCTAGATCATATCAGCAACTGAAAAGAATCACAACATTGGATGACATAGTCTCTGAAACACCAAGAACATATTCTTGATTAGTAGAGAATGCCACAACCAAGACCAAAACTTGAAACCATTTGTATGAGTCGAAGCATATCTTCAACACATATTTTTGGAAGAATAATACTGTAGAAAGTACAAATAGTTACAACTATAAAACTACTAACTACTCTACAACATAATACCATTGCTACCAAACAATAGACATCTAGACCGTACAGACTTTGAGAAATAAGAGTATAACACAAAGGCACTATAAAACATCATCTTCACATGATCACAAGAAACATACCTATCTTCCACTACTATAAAACCATATAGGATACATACATGTCTTCCACTGCACTATAGGTTTAGCTCACAAACCCACAACACCAAGAATAGAAAATTGTCGGACCACAAAGCTTGAGCGAACACAAACTCAAACTCCTCTGGAACACTATGTTTGACATCAATAACAACAAACAATAATCATATATTTCTAACACCACTCACATTTGATGGTAATCCAAATCTTCCACTCATGTCTACTGGTAAACCATCTACCACTTTAGTCTACCCCTTGGCATCCAAATGTTATAAATAAGGCCTTGTGAGCTCATTTTAAGCATCAAGTCCTAGAATTTTGTCTAATATCAAATGTGCAATTTATTATCGTGTGTTAGATATTCCACTGATACAAATAATTATTTTAGTATTGAGCATTGTATCAAGTATCTAGTGTAATATTGTGTGATCTCTTGTATAGTGTTATGAGATCAAGTTTCCAATGTTGCATCCAGTTTTGAGCCAAGCCTAGCCTCATTCATTGTTGAGCTATGTTGAAGGAATTTTTCTATGCCTTCTATTATAATGAGTTAAGGTAATTATACGGCTTTCATGCATTCTAGTTGAGGAAAAACCCTATTTTTCATGCCCAAAAGTTGAGGGAAGTCTTGTATTTTGAGATTTCTTGCACATGAGAGTTGAGGGGAGAATTTTTTGTAATCATCCTTGTTCATCAATGAAAATATGACTATAGTATTCTTATGTTGTGTTTGTGTTGTGAATTGAGGGGAGAATGTGTATTTTGTGTTTCACTCTAAATAGGAACAAATTTTGGAACACAAAATTAATTACTTCTACATCTATAAAATATGTGTATTCAAATATGTGCAATACATATTATCACTCATTATTCATTCTACAAAGATGCTTATCTCAACAAGTGTGCACAATCATCCTTTCCTTGCACCACTAATTAGGTATCCACCCCACAAATTCATATACATTCACATTATTCTATTAGTCTCCATCCACAAGTATCAAAGAATATGATTCACTCAACAACTTAAAAAGACTATTTATTTGTTATTATACTCCCACCTGCATCAAAAGAGGTGGAATAGATTGAAACCTTATTGCACCTTTCCACTAGCTAAGTAACTCATGTTATGAAATGGTCGTCTATTTATTTGTCACCAATATATAAGTACAATGAGGGATTATATACAATAGCATTTCCCACTCTCTCTCCTAATGAGGAAGTGGTTTCAAATAAAAATGCATCAAAGAGGTTAAAATGTGTGAACTTGTTCTTCATCTTATGAGACAATGAGATTATACATTTGGGTAAAATCCATGCTTTTGTGACTTATTTCTTAATATTATGAGATGTCACTAGAGCTAGGTAGAAAATAAAGTGATCATTAAGAAGAGCTTGGATGATATTTGTCCTATTATAATTGTAGTTTTCATCAATGCTCAAAGACGTGCTTGATGGCAAGCTTGCAAATCACTTAATTTTCTTTGGCTCAATTCTTCATGGCACTAGATGCTTTTAGGAAAGGTGTTTGTTAGCACCTTCAAATTTTGGACAAAATTTGAAGTTCCTACAGTGAAAAAATCTATTGCACCACTCCGAAGAAAACTTGTTAAATATGCTCCAGTAGCCTACTTTGAAGAGTAATAACTTGTAGCCCGTTCAATTTCATGAAAAACCATTTAGTAGGCACATTGATGTGATATATGTGAGTAAAAAATCTCATTTTAAATTCCTCAAAATCATATTTGATCATTATTCAAAGTACTTAGTTGAAGTGTTCAACAAATATTTGTTTTTCGCGACCTATAATATCAACTAGAGATGCCAAATTTAGAAAGTAATATTTTTAGATCAAGTGATATTTATACCAAAATTATTAATTCCAACAATTTTTCTAATATTAATATTCTCCCATGTATATTTTTAAAACCCCAACACCCCATTTAATATTTTCATAAGCCAAAAGCAAAATTCATTTACAGGGTTTTTCTGTCTAAATGTTCCAGAAAGTTTCAAAATGGTCGGATTTGACCTTGAATATATCACAAAGAAAGTTGAATAGTATAAATTCCGTTGCTTCACATTTTATTTATACCTTAATGAACATACACACCCAATCGTGGCCTCCTGAGTGAAGATTTGATATTTTTCACGGACCATTTCAGTGGCTACATAGCTAAATTTTGACCAAAAAAAGTTTTCAAAATTAAAAATTATGAGAATGACCCAATTCATAATTTGGCTTCAGATGCCTCTAGTTTATATTTTAATGCCCCCAAGATAATTGGAATGATCACAATGAAATCTCCAAAAGGGCTAAAGCAAAATTCATCAGGGAGACATTTTGGAAAGTCTCGTTGATCAACTTCATCAAGGAGACATTGTAATATCGAGAATACATTATAGAAAGTTTCACTGATGAACTTCAGCGAGGAGACATTGCAATATCAAGTAGACATTTTGGAAAGTCTCACTGATCAACTTCATTAGGGAGATATTGCAATATCGGGAAGAAATTTTGGAATGTCTCACCAATCAACTTCATCGACGAGACATTTTTGCATTGGAGAGAAATTTTGGAAGTCTCACCAATCAACATTGTCAGAGAGATATTGTGATATCTAAGAGACATTTTCGAAGTCTCTTCTACCAATTTATGATAGACAATAAAGATGAAGGTGTATGTGAAGCATGATGAGATTATTTTTCCAGCAAGATAAATATGCAATAGAAAAGCAAATTTTTCACCCAAAAGTAAAATATTTTCATGAAATATTCCAAGAAGGGTGTGTTGGAGCATTAATTTTTTCCATTTAGAAGCATCAAATTTACCTATTGACATTAATGTTTCAAAGGCAAAAGTGTATTGAAGAGGTGAAAATATGAGATCACCTTGTAAACATTCAAAAGGAACCATTTTCGTTATTTCACGAGGACAAAAAACACAGGCAGCGAAACAATGACTTTTCGCTAATTCGCAAGTATCATATTACAAGGCAGCAAAATAGAAATTTTTTAGTATTTCATTGGTATCATTGAGAAGGATAGCAAAACAGCGATTTTTTTCTATTTTGCGGAGGGCATTTTAATGAGCTACGAAATGACGAAAAGAACAATCAAAATTCTATGAGCAAAGATTTCAGAGATGCTGTGATTTCAACATGTTGAAAAAATGATGTCTCCAGAGGATGAAAATGATCAAAATTTAACAATCTAAAATAGACCCATTTCAAAAAATCAAATTTCCTATCTCTAGTCAAAATCTTATGTTCGTACAATTTGTTTTGGATTTTTTATCAAAGCCAAATCCAAAAGATAGGTAGTTGTCAATGGGCCCTTGGTCTACTGGTGAAGTTGAATGGCTCACATCAAGCCCACCAAGGATCAATTCTTGCTGAGTCCAAGGCTTTGACATCATAAGGGATGAGGTCGGGATCGTGCCCCGGGCAAATTTGGAAGCGTGGATGCCCCTCAGTCCTTGGCTCTAAGCTGAAGAGGTGCACGAGTGGGCCTGTATCGGGTTCCTAAAATAATTATGTGGTGGCCTTCGCTGGTTGGTTTCTCGCAAGCTTCGTGCCTTGCTGGCTTGCCTCGCAGGTCTGAACCCCTCCATCAAAAAAAAAGATAGGTAGTTATTAGTTAATTAGTTGATTAGTTTTTTCAAAAGAAGTTTTTAATTTAGCATAAGGTGGTGTCTCTTCACCCTAAAGGGGTGTGAAAACCATTCATCCACATATATATGGGCGTAAAATGTAATCAAATAATATAAAAATAATAATAAATAATCTAAAAAGGAGAAAGATGGTACTATAGGAAGATAGCATGGATGGTGACGACAACAAAAATGTAAATCAATTGTATTCACATTTTTTATTAATACAAAGAAAAATTGTTTCTTGTCCAAGATTGAAGAAGTAAGCTCGTTGTTTTTTATTGGATTGGTCCTTTGCATTTTTAGTTACACAGAGTTTTCTCTTTAAACTGTTAGATGTCAGAAAATTGAAATTTTTTAATATTAGTTTTCGAGTATCAAGGGTTGTATACGAAGCTCTTATCTATACAAATCCTTGTCTAATTGGTTTCCTGCCAAGGAATTAAAATTTATTTGAACTAAAACAAATATTATTATCAATTCATCCTTGATGTCATGGGGGAGAGAATCTAAAATTGAATTGTAGAGTGTACATGAGGGTTCAATCAAAGCTTGACTACATTGCCCAATTAGTTGGATAAGGGACTGGCTTGTGTATCTCCTCAAAGAAAGTTTTTTACAGTTGTATGAGCATTAAAGTTCTTTCATTTCATCATTGTGAAATATATTATCTTGTACCCAAAGCATTTTTCCTATACACAAATACAAATTCAATTACAAAGCATTCATAATATTTAAACACTAAATAAGAATCAAATATTCTTATTCTAATTAGACTCAGGGAACATTTGTCATCCTAAGAAATCAAGAAAGTTTAAATTCGCTATAGAAAAATACCTTTTGTGTATGGGGTGAGCGTTTACCCACCTAGGTTTAGCGAAGCCTAAAGTTCAGGGGAATTAGATTATTCTCATTCGTTGGCCAAGACTGATTGAAGCAATCTAAGAGAATTGGCAAAAGCTTTTGGATTTCCAATCTACAGTTTTGGGAACCAACAAGGTGAGTGTGAACAGAAAAAAGTACAAGTGAAGAATGGTTAAAGGAAACTAATCATGAAATATTATTCATGAGAAAGAAAGTGGAAGATTAAAAAAATATAATAATGTAAATAGTTTGTTTTTTTTATTTTTGGGCAGATAGTCAAATAGTTTTGAATTAATGAATGGTTTTGTAATCAAAAATTGTCAAGGTCTCAAAATGTTCCATTGATATTATAAAAGGAAAATCAATATAAAAGGGGGAAATTGGATTTTTAAAAAGAAAGAGGCTATATTTTACAAACCTTCGAAGTTTTTTAAATTATTGATAATTTATTATCTGGTTGTCTCCAACTTTAAGTTTTTTAATCATTTAAATTAGCATATCCAGTATATTTCTAGTTTATCAAAATGAGTTCATATTTTGTGTGGTTTATTTGATTGGTTTCTGCAAGTCATAACTAAATTCATTCAAATAGGTCTCAATGATTTGAGAATTTTATTTGGATTAAGGAGAACCTGGTCATAAACCTCATTGCACATTTATGCAAGTCACAAACATTGAAGTGTCAAACAACTTGAATGGTAACCATTAAGAAGACACATATCAATCTGGATATTATACTTTGTTACCCTATGGAGAAGGCACTAGTCATTTTACATTCCTAAAATGAATTCCTCCATGATTTTCTTCATATATTTTAATTTGTTGTTGTAGGTGTAGATATTAGATTTTATTTTAGTTTTCTATTCCACCTCATGCCTATGCATAATAGAAAACAAGGGGATATTGAAGGATGGTTTCAATCAAATGAACCTTTGAGATTTTTAATTCAGTTTAAATCTGCTTTGTCGCCATCATTGAATATTGCAAGAAAGTTGAATGGTGAGATAGAAGGTTCACCCACCTGGGTATAGCAGAACCAGAAGTGTAGGAGAAGTCAATCCTTTTTAGGGATGGTTCTCATTTATTGGCCAAATGCAGTGTTGAACCCAATTATAAAGCTTGGCATACTTTTAGGGTTTGACATTCTATTGATTTAAAAACCAACAGAATGGCAACTCTACTAGGGAGTTGTGTATGAAATATATTGTTAAAATTTGGTATAGAGTCTCTGGTGATAACTTTTTGAAACATTATACAGTTGAGAT
This sequence comes from Thuja plicata, assembly GCA_018584345.1. Lineage (NCBI taxonomy): Eukaryota > Viridiplantae > Streptophyta > Pinopsida > Cupressales > Cupressaceae > Thuja > Thuja plicata. The sequence goes on from MU217572.1 coordinate 352,555, forward strand.
TGCCCCATCTGAGCCACAACCAACAAAATGGAAACTCTACTGAGGATAAAAGTAAGCAATCTTTTTGGGAAAGAGTCAAGAATTTGGAAAATTTGAAAATTGATTTCATACTTTTGAAGTTGGAAAACCTAGAGAACACTTTGTTGTAGCAGTGGTGAAGAATCAACGAAGTGACTCTATTGTTGAGAAGACCCAGAAGAAAAAAGAAATCCTCTTTGAAATAGGTGGAGACTCTATCAAAAGAACATAATGTAGAAAGTGAGCAGTCGTTGCAACACTCGTATCAGTATACATATCCTTATGAAGTTACAAATTCAATGATACATGATACACAATAGCAATATCAGCCATGTCCATAGAGAAGAGTATTTGTTTTGGAAAAGTATAAGCAACTGAAAAATCAATAACGTACATGGTTATGCAAATCACCTTACTCTTGAGCTTAGAGAGCATGTGCCAAATTTTCATGGAAGAGAGTGTGAACCAGTAGTTAGACGTGTGCAGATAATTTTTGAGTTTATTAAGGACAGTCGGATTTATGCAGAAGATGTGGTCATGAAACTCTTTCTGAGATCTTTAAGAGAGAATGTTGATGAGTGGTTTAACAATTTGTCTTAACAATAAATTTCATCATGGGAAGGTTTCAAAATGATTTTCCTAAATAAGTTTGTTGAAGAAACTGAAAATACATAATGTGTTAAATCAAAGTATGAAATAGAGGGTGGGGTTAATTTTCCAAATGAATACATTATTGGTGTACCTATTTATCTTCCACACCATATGCATTACAATCAGCCCTAGATTGTATACAAGGAGGATACAAGCATTGTAGATCCCACAATGTATGTTAATGCATTGTTTGGCATAAGGAAACAAGAGAGAGAGGGTTCATGTTCTTTGTTCAAAAGGGATCCTAGATGTATATATATAAGAGTTCCTAAAGATTTTAGACCTCAAGATGCTAAGTGTATTGATTGGTTTATTGAATTGTATGACTCAACTTTGAGGTCACTTCCTGAAGATTTGAAACCAAATAGCTTCTCTCAAGTTCCTAATTGGGTGTACATTGTTGAGAGAACAAAGGATCGTAGAGAAGGAAATGACATGTCACAAAATACTCATGTGAATGATCATGATATATCAAATTATAAGTGCATTATTCAGATTTTAGAAATTGCTAGGTGAAGAGCTTTGAATAATTGAAGGTTCTTTAGATCAATTTATCTCAGATAAAATCAGTATGGTAGAGTGTTCATATAGAAACGAAGAACCATATGATGGTGAGTTGACTGGTGTTGTTGATTATGTTTACTTTTGATTAAGTAAAACAGGTTTTAAAGGGTGCTTGAATCCCTGTGAAGTTACAAATTCGATGATGCATGATACACAATAGCAATATCAGCCATGTCCATAGAGAAGAGTATTTGTTTTGGAAAAGTATAAGCCACTGAAAATCAGTAACATACATGGTTATGCAAATCACCTTCCTCTTGAGCTTAGAGAGCGTGTGCCAAAATTTCATGGAAGAGTGTGAATCGGTAGTTAGACGTGTGCAGATAATTTTTGAGTTTATTAAGGGCAGTCGGATTTATGCAGAAGATGTGGTCATGAAACTCTTTGTGAGATTTTTAAGAGAGAATGTTGATGAGTGGTTTAACAATTTGTCTTAACAATAAATTTCATCATGGGAAGGTTCAAAATGATTTTCCTAAATAAGTTTGTTGAAGAAACTCAAAATACATCATGTGTTGAATCAAAGTATGAAATAGAGGATGGGGTTAATTTTCCAAATGAATACATTATTGGTGTACCTATTTATCTTCCACACCATATGCATTACAATCGGCCCTAGATTATATACAAGGAGGATACAAGCATTGTAGATCCCACAATGTATGTTAATGCATTGTTTGGCATAAGGAAACAAGAGAGAGGGGGTACATGTTCTTTGTTCAAAAGGGATCCTAGATGTATATATAAGAGTTCCTGAAGATTTTAGACCTCAAGACGCTAAGTGTATTGATTGGTTTATTGAATTGTATGACTCAACTTTGAGGTCGCTTCCTGAAGATTTGAAACCAAATAGCTTCTCTCAAGTTCCTAATTGGGTATACATTGTTGAGAGAACAAAGGATCGTGGAGAAGGAAATGAAATGTCACAAAATACTCATGTGAATGATCATGATATATCAAATTATAAATGCATTAATCAGATTTCAGAAATTGCTAGGTGAAGAGCCTAGAATAATTGAAGGTTCTTTAGATCAATTTATCTCAGATAAAATCAGTATGATAGAGTGTTCATATAGAAACGAAGAACCATAGGATGGTAAGTTGACTAGTGATGTTGATTATGTTTGTTTTTTTATTAAGTAAAACAGGTTTTAAAGAGTGCCTGAAGATGAGTTGACCGGTGTTGTTGATTATGTTTGTTGTCCTATCGATATAAATAACATTCATGATAAGGAAATAGAACTGATTTCAAAGATGAGTATTGTCAATTGTCTCATGTTCATGATGAAAATAGAGGATGTATCAGACATGAGGTGAGTGAAGAAGCGTGTTCTCTTAGTAGTGAGAAAATTTCAGGTTTGTTGGCTTTGGAATATCAGAGATGTACACATGATGATGATGCCCAACCTTTGTGCCCCGCTCACATAAATATTGGCAATGATGATAATCAAAATTTTAATTGCTGCTCTAAAATCAAATTTCTATCTTGACGAAGTGAAGACCATTATTTGTTGTGGATTTCATTACAATGGTGGTTCAAGTCAAGAGATTTCAAGTGAAGTTTTTCAGGAGCCTTACTCTGAAATTTTTTATGGGGACATAGATGGTGATTTGGATGATAGATAAAATTGTGTTTTGAAATCAAAGGTGCATGTTTTTATCGAACAAGAGGATAGTGGTGATAAAATTTTGTCATATTCATGAGGTGTTGATGCAATGAGTATTGAGGGTGATTTGGAATATGTAGATGAAAGCTTTTCCATCATTTTGATTTGTAGTTACCAAAGGTGCACATGTATGAATTATTTCCTTTCAATGCACTTAAGTGTAGTTTGCATGATATGCATGGTTTGCAGTTGGATGATTTCCCAATGGGGAATAATAATGAGCTAGGCATTAGAGAGCTTTGCTTAAAAAATGAGTATTCTTGGTATGATGAATATAATATGTGCTTTCCGTGCAATTATGGGATATTTTAGTATATGCTTGATTTCATGGCACATGTGGATGAAGAACATGCTGCATATGATGGGTATAACATTGAGATGAATGATATTAATGGTTATTTGTTTGATCAGGCATGTTTCCATAATGTTTCCAAATGTGGGATAGTACAATCAGATGAAAACTATGTCTATGACAGAGGCAAGCACACATGTTTCTTTAATGGTTGCCTTGGGCATCAACTATGGTTTGATTTTTCAAACCATACCACTTCAGGGCAGGGATGAGATTTGACTCTACTGCCCAATGGATAGGCACTTGGTCTTATTCTACCAAAGACCTAGATTCTTGCTATGCCTGCAAGGAGCATACATCCCTACAAAGAACCACTATAAGCAAAATTTGAAGTTCCTATGGTGAAAAAATATATTGCAACTCAGTAACACACTTGTGAAATAGGCTCCAGTAGCCTACTTTGAAGAGTATTAACTTGTGGCTTGTTCATTTCATGCAAAACTATTTGGTAGGCATATTGATGTGATATATTTGAGTACGAATACTCATTTTCAAGTCCCCAAAATCATATTTGATTAGTCTTAAAAGTACTTAATTGAAGTGTTGAACAAATGTTTGGTGTTTGCACACTGTAATATCTGCCAAAAAGACCAATTTTTTCAATTAATATTTTAGACCCATATGATATTTATGCCAAAAGCTTAGCTACAGGTACAGATATGAGTACGAGAATCTGATACATGACTACGTGCAAAAAAAATCAGGGTTTGGGTATGTGGGTGTGTAATTATTATTATTATTATTATTATTATATAAAGAAATTTATAGAATTGTAAGATTAAATCTTTTGATAGTATGATACTTCATCATTAATCAATGTCAAATGCCAAAGATAAATATTAAATGTCAATTGAATAAACCTTAAAGACACAACAACATCATCAAGTATACATATTGTGAAAAACCAAAGTTGTAATGCACTTCAAAATTCAAATGTGGGTTTGGGGGAAACACCCCCAACAGGGTCAAGGGGTAGCGCCCCTTGCAGGGGTTAAGGGGCAGCACCCCTAGCAAGGTAGAGGGGCGTTGCCCCTCAAAAGGTCCTGGGGCACACATCATTTTATGGCCTCATAAAGGGTGTTTTAGGTCCACGAATGATCTCCTTCGAGAAAAACCGCATGCCCTTAAAAATGCCAAAATAGAAACAAAATGAGTTAGAGAAAAAGAGAAAACAAAATGATATATTTTTAGGTTGAATGGCCTCATAAAGGGTCAATTTAGGGTTTCAAGCAAAAATAATATTGAAAACGCTTTTTATGTTTTTTCATTGACAAGGTCTTTTGGTCCCACATATGCACTAGGATGTGCTCCGAATAAGTCTAGGATGCACATCCTAGATGCATTTGGAGCGTATCTACACTATACATCCAAACCAATTGCAGGGTGCACATTCGGTAACTAAGGCCAAAAGGATTGGTTCCTACAATTTTCCTAATATTACTATATTCCCATGTTTGTATACAAAATCCCAGCACCCTATTTGGTATTTTTCATAAGCCAAAAGCAAAATGAGTATACAGGATTTTGTTGTCTACATGTTCTAGAAAGCTTTAGAATGGTCAACTTTGACCTTGAATATCTTACAAACAAAATGGACTGGTGCGAATTCCTTTGGTGTGTCTTTTCTTTGTACCTTAATGAACTCACACACACAATGGTGGCCTCCCAAGTAAAGATTTGATATTTTTATGGGCCATTTCGGAGGCTATAGAGATAAATTTTGACCAAACAAATGTTTTCAAAATTTGACTCGATTTGGCCTCAAATGCCCCCATTTTTAATTTAATGGCTCCAAGACACTTGGAATTATCACAATGAAATCTCCAAAAAGGGCTAAAGAAAACTTCATCAAGGAGACATTGCAACATCAGGGAGGACATTTTGGGAAGTCTCACCAATCAACTTCATCGGGGAGACATTTTAGAATGTTTCATCGATCAACTTCATCGGAGAGACATTTTGGAAAGTCTCGTCGATCAACTTCATCGGGGAAACACTTTGGAAAGTATCACCGATCAACTTCATCAGGGAGACACTTTACGTCAAAGAGACGTTTTGGAAGTCTAACTGATCAACTTTGTCGGAGAGATATTGTGATATCTAAGAGAAATTTTTGAAGTTTCTTTCTACCAATTTATGATAGACAATAAAGATGAAGGCATATGTGAAGGATGATGAAGGGAGGTTATTTTTCCAGCAAGATAAATATGCAATAGTAGAGCAAATTTTTCACCCATAAGTAAAATATTTTCACGAAAGATTCCAAGGGTTAATGTGAACAGGAAAAAGTACATGTGAAGAATGGTTAAAGGAAATTAATCATGAAATATTATTCACAAGAGAGCAACTTGAAGATCATAAAAGAAAACTATAATAATGTAAATGTCTTTTGATTTTTGGGTGGTTAGTCAATAGTTTTGAATTAATGAATGGTTTTGTAACCAAAAGTTGTAATGGTCTAAAACACTCCCTTGATATTATAAAAGAGGGAAATCGGGATTGCATGAAAAAGGGGGTATTCAGATTTTAAAAAGGGAAGAGGCATATATTGTGCAAACCTTTGAAGTAGTAACGGAGATGAAGCATTAATCTGGTGTTTGAATTTTGGTGTCAATTGTTTTGTGGAAAATTATAGATAATTTATTACCTAGTTGTCTCCAACTCAAATTTTTTTAATCATTTAAATCACCATATTTAGTATATTTCTGGTTTATCAAAACCAGTTCATGTTTTGTGTGGTTTATTTGATTGGTTTTTGCAAGTTAGAATTAAATTCATTCGAATAGGTCACAATGATTTGAGAATTTTGTTTTAGTTAAGAAGAAAATCCATGTAATAAACCTCCTTGCACGTTTATGTAAGTCATAAATATTAAAGTGCCAAACAACTTGAATTGTAACCACCAAGAAGACACATACCAATCTAGATATTAGTATGTTACCCTGTGGACAAGACATTAGTCATTTTACATTCCTAAAATGAATTCCTCCAAGATTTTCTTAATATATTTTATTTTTTTGTTGTAGGTGTATATATTAGATTGTATTTTAGTTTTATGTTCCACCTCATGTCCGTGCATAATAGAAAACAAGGGGATATTTAAGGAAGATTTCAATCAACAAAACCTTGAGGTTTAAATCTACTTTATCACCATTGTTGAATATTGCAAGAAAGTTGAATGGTGAGATAGAATGTTCACCCACCTTGGTATATAGCAAGACCGGGAGTGCAAGAGAAGACAATCCTTTTTAGGGTTAGTTCTCATTCGTTGGCCAGTTCCAGTGTTGAACCTAATCATAAAGCTTGGCATACTTTTTGGGTTTGGCAATTATGTTGATTTGGGAACCAATAGTATCAAGGAGAGCTATCTAAGATGATTAGCGAAGCTAGTTGCCTGATATTTATTCTTCACACTAGACATAGAAAATACCAAGTGACTAGATTTTACATAGCATTATGCCTTCAACGCCACCTTCAATCCAAAGTATGCTTACTTACAAAGGATACAAAATTTTATTGAAAAGCCAAATATTTATATTCCCTACATGCATCATAATAGATTCATAGTCTTTCATGAAGAGGTGTTGGAAATTATTTTTGGTGCATAAGATGAATGATTTGGGTAAAGATCATTTCTATCCATCCATTATAAACATTTGCTAGCTTGTTATTGATCAGTTCTCTCCATATCTATATGTATGAATTGAAACATAGAGGTTTTGAACAAATCCATGGCTTCCTTTGGCTCCAACAAGCACCTACCATTGAAAACTTGCAATGGAGCAATCCACAAGGAACCAAAGACGTAATTGAATACATCAATAATTATGTCTAGATGGAACTCACAAATAATATGCAAATAAATTCAACATTTTATTGCTCAAACCTTGATAATTGTTGCTTGTTAAACTTACCAATATATATTCCTTGCATTTGAAACCCACTAATGGCATTGAGCTACTCAATCGTGTGGAAAGACACACCAACTATAATGAACATACATTCTTGCAAAAGCTTTGAGGGAACCTCCTTGCATGCCATGACAAAGTGATTTGGTACTTGCAAGAACAATCATCTTTACCAATTGTTGAAAATGGCCAACCTAAAAGTGCAAGCATGTCTATAATGATGATAGACTAAACATACTCTGACCTTGGCATTCTCATTCTATTGTACCATGCAATACTCAACTACATCACTATGCACCAAAAGTTCAACAAATATGTGAAAGTTCTCATCATGTGTTGACTCAAATCTCCATTACCATTGCCCTTAAAACCCAATTCAATCTACCTTTCATAAGTTCCTTAGTAAGAGTATTGATGGTAGCGATATCAATGCACAAATCTTGCCACTTTTTATTAAAGCTCCCCCTCATAATATGTAACAAATCATTTTTTCTTTGAATGTTAACAAGAAAAACTTCCAACATGCCTCCATCTCCAGTAATGACTTGATATTGCAACTTCAAGCTTCATTAGTGCAAATATGGAATGCCCTTCGGAATTAGAATCAATGTCACTTATTGAGGCAATGTAAAATTGGACACGCAAGGAAAGCAAGTGGGAGAAACATTTCATTGCAACTATTACTCACGCATTACCCTACTACATAGGGATCACATCCAAACAATATAATGCTTTTGAATCCTACAAGAATCAAAATGTTATCATATGAACCCTTCCACACCATTCTCATCAACATTGGGAAGCCAAGGAAAGATATTCCAAGCCTTTGGGAGATCATAGCCAATACAACCATCCATGGCATGTAGATATAATGCAATGGTGAAAATATAATGCAAGAAGAATAAAAAATCCTATCAAGACTACCTCAATATAGTTGTTCAAATAAATGAATTCAGCATGATTAGTCATTGTGAATTTGACACTAGCAAAAATTGGTGTCCCTATTATCACCTACTTTTATAGGTATCAGCAATTAATTTCAAAGACTCCAATTGTTTAACACGCCACCATGCACACATTTAAACAACTTCATGTCTTGTACTCGGCAATTTATCAATGAGACAACTAATTGCACTTGAAATAAGTGTATCACATTCAGCTCACATGGGAATGCAAGCAATGCAACCACCCTAGGATAGTCATACCAGCTATTCTTGACACTATAAAATCATACTTGATTAGCAACATTAAAATTTACCTTTCTATAAAAGTTCCCAGGCCCAATCACCCTTGTTATCACCAACTAGTGTGGCAACTTTCAACATAAATTCATGCACCATACATGCAAGATTTCACATCCCAATAAAGGAGAGGAATCCTCTATAGGGGAAAACATTAGCAACATTTCAAGAGAGTGCATTTTATTTATTATGCTATAATTCAAGACATGAGCTTCAATGAACGTACGTTGCTAACAAGCATCGATAATCACCTGCATGAAGCCTTCCCCCGTTTCAAGCACATTCTCTTTCATGCTCACTTCATTATCCCTTCGGTGATTTGGATCAACTACCACTAGTAAAAGACATTCAAATGTACATTATAGCATCTTCTGCCACAACGTTGTGGTGCAACTTTTAAACAATAATTACATTGAACATGATATTCTTTCAACATAAAATGGTCTAGCACAACTTGCTTTCTTTAGCCTATTTTCATATATTAGAAAAAAAGCGCCTACATAGACTTGGAGCTTCTTATGTTCGGGTTTAAGTCTAACCATATCTATGATTATGAAGCATCAATTAGGACTCAGTGTAGGTCATATATGAGTTGGTTTCATTGCATAATAAACAAATGCTTAAATCGTTGGGAGCCACTATTACAACATGCAATGCAAAGAAAGGGGTATATCACGCTCAAATCTTGAAGCTGGATAACTTGATACCAAGATTCTCTTGCACATTGACCAACAACTAATGCTCCAATCAAGTTTTTGTGGCCCCAAATCTTGCAATGGTGCAATGGGACAAGTTCAAGCTATTGCATACAAGAGTGAAAACAAGCTACCAAATATTGCACTTTGCCACAATTAAGTTTAACCATTACATAGGACCTTAGGGCCGCAACCAACCACAACAAATGTCAATCATCCCAATAACTCAAGGTGGGTGCTACCAACTTCACCTTAAAGTCGTTAAAGTGTAGGCCTTGCCAATCTAAGAATTTCATCGGCTAATGATAGAAAGAGCAACAATCAACATTGAAGACAGCGATCACTGGGGCCTAACATTCACTATTGTATCAAGTATCTGTTGTGTTGTTGATCTTCACATATCCCCCCACTTTTGCAGACCAGCATGCACATGAAGGATAGTGCATATGTGGCAATCAAAAAATGAGAATAGGACTACTTACTTACAATGTCGATTAGAAATAATCAACCATTTCATTGCAAGTATACCAAAATTCTCTTGGTTGAAAACGATATTAATTGGAAAATTGCCTATCTCATTGCAAGTGTTACCAAAGAGCTCCCACTCTTCAATGTAAAACAAGGATTGTAATTTGTGTTCTAATCATATATACTCAACTGTTTCAACAAGAAAAAATCATTTCAAAGGATCTCTGGTTAAATCCCATCAATCTACTTCACATTAGAAAAATTGCATTCACTTGCGCATTGATAATGGTGTGCCTGTTGACAATGAGTTGCGGTTGCTAGTTGTAATAGCATTTGACGAGCGATAGGACTAAGTAATTTATTCCTCTAATTACACTATATTGTTATGCATATTCTGCATTTCAAATTACACCCTCTAATAGGGTATCCTCAAATAATAGAATCACATCAGATTTTGGAAATCTTGGTGCATATAGAATTGTTATCTCACTCAACAATGTTGTCTAAGACTCAAAGCACATCAGCACACTAGATAAAATGGATCGCCAAGACTCTATGAAAACCTAAAATTCCACTCTTACTTCATAGAATAATGTGATTGGGACCATAGCTTCCCAAGGCATCACGAATTATCCAAGTTGGTTCATAAGATACAACTGTAATAATATTGCCAAGCCCATATTCTTGGTACTTCTGATTACTATCCCAAGGTTTGTAAATTCTCCATTGTTACCAATCCATCTTCACCAAAAGCAAACACATTTCCAGTGGTGCCAGACAATCTATGCAAATCAAAAAAAAAATCATCCAAGTTGCACCAAACCTACTATGATCTTCATCATCCACTTTCTCAGGATTCTATACAGTTAGAACCAAACCACTAAGGTCAACTCAAAAGCCCTAGTACCTCTCACTGCAGATAATGTTGTGGCCTTCCTCTTTGAAAGGGTAGAGCCCTACTATAACTGGGGAGGTTACCTTCACAAGTTCAAGAAGCAGCGCTTCCATTGGATCCAAGATTATGTCCTGCTCAATATATTTGGGCATTACAATTGATGCCATTTAGCCCAACTGTCAAGGGGGAGAGAATCACATGGAATATAAATTGTTTCAAATTTCATAGTGTGGACATAGATAGTTGAAGGTAAATAGGAATACATCTCCATGAATGTACCATATGGTACAAAATGCACTAAAATCAGGTTTTCTTGTTCCAGTTATAATATATTTCTGATGCATTTTTCTTTGGTTAATGCTCATCAATGTCCGTTTATTGTTAACATTGCTTCCACATGTATTACATGTCGAGATTATCATTGTTTGGAGTGATGTCCTTCACATATCTCCTAAGGATCCAGATCAAGATGTGATATGCAAGCATGCAATTAGGATAATCTATTGACAGTATTATTTGCAGGACATTTCCTAAGGATCATCACAAAACTTACTGTCATATTCAATGCAAACTAAACTAACTAATTAAAGAAAAACTGTTGATAGAGGTGAATGCAAATTAGCCTAATATATTGGGTCAGTGATTTATAACTCCAGAAACAGGCATTTGAGCCAAGTTCAAAAATAGCTTAGACATTATGATTTGTGTGTGGCTGGTCTATTTTGTATTCTTCTATCACTATACACTGTGCATTGCTTTATTTTCTTTTCGCTTTGTGAAGGACAAGGTTCGTGCATTACATCTTTGTTGTGTCAAAACATGCCATTGTCAATCATGTGTAAATTAGTAAAGTTTCACGCTGACAGCCAATCTCAATAAACATGTTACAGCCACCACAGTTTATAACATTTATCAGTTACTCACACGTTAGGAATGCAACCTATAAGCATGTTGAGGCTGCCATGTGCGATACAGAAAATTCCAGAAAATGGATATAATGTAAGAGTTAAACCAGGTCACAAAAAAAATGAATTTCTTCAATATCAAATAAAATTTGCAGGCTTTAAGCTTCATGGTTACATCAATTGCAATGTCTTTCTTCCCCGAAAAATGTTTTGAAAATAATATATAATTAACTCCTTCCTTTTCCTTCTTTACATATCTTATTGAAAGCAACATGCCTACTATTTTGCAGATCAACATTCGTTGCACTTCACAGTTCCTCTGAAAACAGGACTGCAAAATGTCATCAAATTAGAGAAGTTGGAGTGGCTGTACCAAAAACAATGCTCCTCAGATCTACTTCCATCTGAATTTCCTCAGTTGGCTTTGCAAAAAATGAGCCATGTCTCAGGAATTTAATTTATCTGGCATGGAAGATGATTGTGCACTTGTGAGCAGCAGAGAATTAAGGAAAATGAACATGTGAGCCTTATTTGCCACAACTGGAAAATGAAGGCTGCGCTCATTTTATTTGATTATGTAAATTGGTAAAGTAGATTCTCAAAATGAACAGATAGCAATTCACACATCAATGCCATTTAGATTCCGTCTCACAATTTCAAAGACAAGCTCATTCCATGTGTCAACTGGACCAGGCATGCACCAATGTAAACAATCCTGAGGTGGGGGCTGTCCATTTGGACCTCGCTGAGTTATTTTGTTAGGGTCAGGACTCCGATATGGTCCAGGATGACCATCTGCTCTATACTGAAAAACTGAAGTTATGTCCATAAATATTAATTTGGAGCCATTTTTTGCGCTCTTCTTAGCCTCGTCACATGCATGTTTTTGACGCGACCACATCAAGTCTGTAAAACCATTGGAAACAACTTCTTTATCTGTGAAAGGTCTCACTTTCCCTGTGCAAGAACCTCCAGTATTCCAAGCACCTCCTTCATAATGGTCAGGAGAATAACTACGTACGATTGTTATTCCTTTATAATTTGGATGGTTAACAATTCCTTTCAATGCAGTCTCTGTGGCAATAGAAAATGCTTCTACATTATCAATTTTGCGTGTGTGACCTTTCTGCCACCACAACTGTCCACCTACAACACTATCATTGAGAAGGAATGCTGCCTTTTTTGCAAACCAATGACCAGATGATAGAACCACAACATCGAATTGAGGAAGATAATCCATAAATGTTTCATCTATTTTGTCAAGATGCAATTTGGTAAGACCTTCTGGAGCAAATTGGAAAGCTTCATGTGAAGTGTGTACCAACCAAGACGACCATATGCGGATGATTGTGACTGAATGGGAACGAAAGTACCAGCGCTGCATTCTTTTGTTTCCCTTGTTTTGGGGAGTTTCAACCTGTAAATACCAGTTAGATGCAAATATTAAAAGCCAACATACTAGAGGAGAAACACAAGCTATGCAAACATATCCTAAATTCTTCTAAACAGAAATACTAAGAGGAAAACATTTTGATTTTCTTTATGACCTCATGGACAAAACAAAAGCTAGAAAAAGTAATTGTTTAGGAAAATGAGTCAAACTTAACACTAGATCATTGTGTCATCATGATATCAAAAGAATGCAGCCCGAATCAACCTTGAAAGAAATCCAAACAATGTGTATTCTGTGTGGACATGAAGCATTGACCAAATAATCTCCAAATTAATGAAACATTTGCCCGTGAGTTCCTTGAATCCATCCATAACAGGAATTCATCCTCAACTTCATGAGATAAAATTGAACTAATTCCTAGGCTTTATTTAAGGAGTTCACCCCAATTAAAAATAGGAAGAGAGACAGACACATTAATGTCATCTAGAATTTTAGAGTACGCAAGCAATCATCTTATAGGAATTGTTTGTTCAACACTTGAGTCTGAACTCAAAACCTCTCCACTAGATCTTTTTCTGACTCAGGAACCACTGGTTAAATCTTATTGCAATTTTAATCTGGACAATTTCTCCATGAAAAAATTTGGAAAATGACTGTAAGACATAAAAATTAAAATACGTGAAGCTGCAAATAGAGTTTCTTATCTCCAAATTGTATTATCAAGAGGCATAGTCCTTTTCTACTTTAACTAAAAGGTTGCTTGGGATGATATTCTACTCTTTATTCATACAGCTTCAATGCAAAACTGTTTGCAATTTTGTCTCTCAGCAATGACCAGCACAAAGAGCATGATTCAGTTTTGCATCATATCTGGTGTTACATATTCCCTTCAAACAAACAATAACCACCATGTTCTGCTTTAGCAGAGTGATGGATTTTTATTTTCTGCATAGGGAGAAATAAACAAGAGCTTTGAAAAATATTCCACAGGGTCCAGTCCTTGGTAGAAAGGTGAGACTCCTACATGTTTACACTGTTGAAAAGTGAATGAAAGTTCCAAATGAAGAATATTTATATATTCGGACATCCCTCTTAAGATTTACATTATATGCTTTGGTTGTGACTAACCAGGCCAGGCATCTAAAAAAATAGCCACTATTGCAAGCATTACTAATTTTAACAAAAGGTTTGCATTTCTTCTATTAACTATATTTGTGTGACTACATCTAATGAAATCAGAACACAGTTTATAACATATATTCCACCCCACCTTTATATAAAGGAGGCACATTTTTAGGCTAGAATATTGCAATTCTCTTGTCTAATTGCCATCTTTTCTCAACTCTAGAAAATAGTTGCTGAAATTTGGTGGCACTGAATAGGGAAAAACTAATTTTGTCAAACACTCTTCTAATCTCTCATGCCATTAACTATGATACGGAATCTTCACCAGAGCCCTGAAATCAGGTCCAGGTGTGGTTTAGGTCCCAGTATAGTCGAGGTTTGCCCCCAAGTTTGTCTAGGATGTGGCTCGGGCACCCGGGTTCCCTGTGGGTTTTGCTTATTTAAACCCATAGGGAACCCAGGCCACACCTGTGACAAATCCAGGCATACCCGCGATAGTGGGAACCCAAAACCAGGCCCCACTAACTTAAAAAACAGATTTTTAAAACATCAAAACCCTAATTTTGACCCTAAATGCATCTACTTGCTTGTTTCATTCATCTTTCATCACAACACTTTGCATTTTTTACCATTTTTTAATCAAGCTTGTTTTGAAGGTTGCTGTATTTTTCTTCGAAAGTGAAGGCTACGAAGGAGTCAAAGACACACCAAAGCCTTAGAAATTGTTGGAGAAGGAATACTTAGCCATCAAAGGTGAGTGAATCTTAATTTTTTTACGTTTTTGTTAAGTTTTAGGATAGCTGCAAATGTAATAGCACTCTATGTTTTATATATTTTCCAAATGCAGCAATCTCTCTTTCATTTATATTAAGAATGAGGATAGGAGAGACATGTCCCATTGGGACATGGGACATGTCTATTGATTTATATTATTTATATGAGATTAATATAATGACAATTGATTATGTAACTACATAAATATATATATATATAGACACACACACACACACACACATGTAATATCTCTGAATCATTATTATATTAATTTCTCCTAATACTATCTTAGATATATATCTATATATATTATATCTCACATAATATATATATATATATATATATATTTTCAATAGTCTCATAGGATTTATCCGACAGAAGCTACAAAACATCAACACTCCCTCTTAGCTAGGGAGGATAAAATCCATCCTAGAGAGCAACACAAAGTTAATTGTGAAAGTTTTATTTTGATATCACATTACTGTGATATCAGAGATATGGTCTGACCAGGAATATCAAGTCTCATGATATTCACCATAACTCATAGATTCAAAAAAATACCATTTCATGATATTGAGAGCATCAATCTCTTTGGATAAATGTTGCTACAAACATCAACACTCCCTCTTAGCTAGGGAGGATAAATGTCAACACTTATATGACACTTGACAACAACAATCATATGAGGTAAGCAATAAAATCATCATCCTCATGATGTAACCAATAGAAACATAGTCTCAAGATGTGGATTGCCTCCATCGGCGATTCTATCCACAAGCTCTCAGGTGGATTGCCTTCATTGGCAATTCTATCCACAAGCTCTCAGGTGGATTGCCTCCATCGGCGATTCTATCCACAAGTTCCCAGGTGGATTGCCTCAATCGGCGACTCTATCCACAAGCTTCTCAAGCTTTAATGTGGATTGCCTCAATCGGCGATTCTATCCACAAGTTCTATCTATTATGATTTGTTTCATCCATCACAAGATGTCTATCATAATAGAAGGTCAAGTTATTGCAAGATCGTCGCCTTCCAATAACTTCTACAAATACAAGTGATAATCATTTGGAAGTCATCACTTCCTCATGATTTACACAGGGGTAGGGCCATTAAAAACATGGAGTCACACATATGACATCCACCATGCCTCCGCGCAGAGGGTGGAAACAAGGGATTTCACCTCGAACTTCTCTCACAGAGAAGAACTCATTGAGAAGATATCAATTTTTTGATCTTTTTCATCCAAGATTGTTTAAGATAAACTGTCAGACTCCCTCTGAATCTGATATCAATCTTCTTTTCCTGCAAGAGCATCTCCGGAAAATATCAAGGCAAATATCTCTTATAGTACGTATAGAATTATAGATGACAGAGAGACTACAATGAGTAGATAAATGAAATATTCAAGGATAATAGATACTTATCTGCACATAACATCCTTGAAACAAGTTGCTTCAATGAAGATCCATATACATCAAATCAGAAAACACCTTCTCAGATTATTTGAGAGACATTTCCTCTTTGAATCATCTCCCGACTAAGGATGGTTCAAATGGGAATGTAACATTGGTTATTATTCCCCCCCACCCCACCCCACCCCACAATGTACAATTCCCACTCTTATATCGTTGAACAATTCTCATGTCTTCTTGTGAAATGACTTGATTGCTCCAAGAGAGGTGACACTTTATAATTAATGCTCTTTATAGAAAGAAACACCCTTCCTTGAATACGTTCTTCTTTGTTAAGGCTTGACCACAATCATAACAAATTAATATGTCTTTAATGAAAGCCGCTTTCAGGAATTTCAAATAGACCCGTACACAGTCCGTCATAACTTTTGAACCCCACACTTTCTCCCCAATCGCTCCGATGAGATTCTTCAAAACAACAATTTCACCAACATATCCAAAATTCAGAAAAATTCAACAGTGGATTTGTGAGATATGGTCCCTGTATTGAGACTGTATTTTTTGAGACAGTCACACATTCACCATCAACAAACTACTCCCTTACATTTGCAGTCTGGCTCTAATACCATGTTAAGTTCTAGGATAGCTGTAAATGTAATAGCACTCTATGTTGTATATAATTTCCAACGCAGTAATCTCTCTTTCATTTATATTAAGAATGAGGATAGGAGAGACATGTCCCTTCATGGGACATGTCTATTCATTATTATGAGATTAATATAATGACAATTGATTATGTAACTATATATATATATATATA
>MU217572.1:369492-431970 GCA_018584345.1 Thuja plicata
TATATATATATACACACACATGTTATATCTCTGAATCATTATTATATTAATTTCTCCTAATACTATTTTAGATATATATCTATATATATTATATCTCACATAATATTTTTTTTTTTTCAATAGTCTCATAGGATTTATCCGACAAAAGCTACAAAACATCAACAGTTTTCATAATTTTTTCAAGATTTTTTTTTAAAACAAGTTTTTATTTTGATTTTTTATGAAATTTTGATTTTTTTTTAACTTTGTATGCATATTAAGGGGTTGTAATGCTGAATTTTTTTAAATAATGTTTTGAGTTTTCCATTTTAGGTTCATTATTCACACCCAATGGCTGGTAGTGGAAGTTCCAGTTCAATTGCCTGGGGCCGAAATGAAGAGAGCCCTTTTAAAATTGATGCAGGTTCACCACTTTGGCATTATACAACAATGATTAAGCAAATGTCTAGTGTTGGGAGTTTTCTTTGGCACTGTAACCATTGCAACTAGACTATACAGGCTCATACTATCAAGTGAAATTTCACTTTTGTGCCATCCCTAGACACGGAATGAGAGCTAGTCGAGGGCCAAATAAGAAAGGGCTGCCAAAAGGTCTAATTCTGTAATATACTAAAGAAAAAGAGGAAGTTGACATGAGAGGCAACAAATCAAAGACTGATCATCATCTTGCCAAGACAAGCTTGAAGAGGCCTCCTGGTGGCTTTGCAAAATCGGCAGGCCCACATCCTTTCATGTTTATGCCACCACCTTCTGAACCAAAGAATGTTACACGAAAAAGAGACACATTGGATAGGGCCTTCAAAAATGAAATCAGAGAGGTTGCAGATCAGAGCATTGCTCATTGCATTTATGGCAATGGTCTTCCTTTCAACGTTGTTAGATCACCTTATTGGTAGGAGATGGTGAACACCCTTTGCAATACACCTCTGGATTATTTAAGTCCCGAGTATGGAAAGGTGTGAACTACTTTATTGGCCAAGTAGAAAGTTGTAGAGACATCATTGAAAGTGATCAAAGATAAATGGCCAAAAACAGATGTGTTCATTTCTAATGAATGGAAAGATTGCAAAATTAGGCCATTGATCAATGTTATAGCACTGTCCCCTAAAGTAGTGATGTTCTTGAAGGCAATGGATTGTGAGGGGCGAGTGAAAGATGCAAGTGTCATTGCCAATAATCTCATAGAATCCATTGAGGGTGGTGCCTACAAATGTTGTCCAATTCACAACGGACAATGCTAAAATTTGTAGGGTAGTTGGGTCTATAGTTATACGTTGATCAGCACCAAGTAGAACACAGTTTTGAGGTTGGGGATATGGTCTATTTGAGGCTTCAGCCACACAGAGAATATATTGTCAAGAAGAACGGAGTGGAGAAGCTTAAGCCCAAGTTCTATGGTTCATTTAGGGTGTAAGATTTGGCTATGAAGGTAGCCACCAAAAATCTAGATGCCTAATGGAAAGCACAATATAAAGAGAAAAAAATGACAAGAATAAATTGTATTCTCACCAAGAATGCAATAGAATCAATTAAATTAACTAAATTCACTTCCTTGAATCAATTGGAAGGATATTACAAAGGAGACCCCTTGGTTAATAGGCCAAGGTGACAACATAGGAGTGCATAAGATTATGACATGATAATCAAAGAGACAACTAATCACCATCATAAGGTGAAGTGAAAGTGTCACAAGTCCACTATAGATGGATCAGCCTCCAAAGTGGAAAGATGCTTCTGCCACACGTCCACTAAAGGTGGATCACCTTCCAAGGTGGAAAGGTGTTTCAGCAACACATCCACTAAAGGTGGAAAGGTGATAAAGTGATAAGTCGCCAAAGGTGGAAGTCCCCCTTACGGTGGAAAAGTGATAATGTGATAACACCACCGAAAATGGGAAAAATCCTGTGGTCCCTAAGTAAACTTAAGCAACATGTGTGTTTAAAACCTAGAAGAATGACTTGCTAGGTGCAACAATTAAACACACCAATACAGAGAACTCAGGAGGGTTGGAGAGCTTGCCTATGAGCTTCAGTTACCAGCTAGCAACAAAACACATAATGTGTTTCATGTATCAAGGCTCAAGAAGGCACTTTGGCACAATGTAGTTCCTTCACCTAAGTTGCCACCACTAGATTGGAGAAGAAGTTGATACTGATTCCAGAGGCCAGTATAAACACCAAAGAAGACTCTTTGGAGGAGAGTGTTAAGGAGTTTTCGGTCAAATGGAAGAACTTATAGTAGATGCAACATGGGAGAACGAATTGATTCTGCATCATCCAAAGTTGAGGTTTGCAGGAGGGCAAGCAATTTTGGGAAGGGTAGATTGTAATATCCCCTTCTTAACCAGTTTAGTATGGTGGGCAATTAGCCTATCCAATGGGTTTCTGTAAGCTAATGTGTTAGGGTTAGGGAACTTTGACACAATTTTCCTAGCAAGATGGTAGTATCAAATTAAATCGATCAAATTTCCACAATCCATTTGAATTTAAAGCTTGAATTTCCAGTTTTGATTGTGTATGTGTTTTAGCATCAACGTTTCGGATCACACTCCGTGATCCATCATCAGGATGTAAGAGCAAAGAGCATGAAGGATATGTTTATATGTTGTGCATTGTGCCCTTTTTATGTGATTTTGGGTTAGTTCTCCAATATTTACTATTTTAATAAGTCATTTTTTAGCAATGACTAAGCCAATTGGCAAGGTTACTATTTTCATAAATGTTGGTGGGAGTTGTGGATATCAATATCTTGATATTCAATATAGTCTTAGTGATTTCAAATTAAAATAACGATAAGTGATTATTTTATAAAGTTAAACTAAAGACTTAACTTTATCGCTACTTCAAATATTTTAAATTACTACATGGGCCCCATATTAAAGTTAAGTGTTAATATTTAATAACGTGTCTTTTTGGTGACATGATGGACACCACTTTGAGAGATAAGTGATTTTGATTAAATATCTAAAAAGGTAAAAGAGGAAGGGGTTGAACCTTTTTGGAGGCTATTAAAGGAAGCTTTGGGGTTCATTTTGCTCATGCGAGATTTCATATTTGATATTGTTTTTGTTCTTGGAGGAGAATACCCTTCTCAAGGTTTATGAGGACAAAATCCCTTACAGGCGACATCTTCCACATTGTTGAAAGATACAATCTGGAGGAGTCCTTGGTGTTTTCATTTAGGGAACACACTGGAGCTTCAATGGAGATTTGGTTCATATTTCTTCATATAGAGTCGAAAATTGCATACCCCTTTGCAATTTCACTTACACTTTTGTATCCACTTTCGTGTCCATTCCCCTAGCATTTGAGTAGGCTCGTTTCAGCCCTTGTATTAGCCTTTTTTTCTCTCAGGATCCTCAAAGTCCTTTTCAGCAGCTACCTTTCAATGTCACTTTCGCATTAACCACATGTTTCTCTTGTCTCTCGTCGTTTGTTGGCGTGATTTGTCTAGACACTAGCACACCGCACAGACGCCCACACGTCATGTATACATCCCATGACATCTTAACATTCAATTGTCAGTTCTAAGCATTTTGACTTTTGTCACCTGCCTAGGTTGGAAATGGCACAAAATCTTCCAAACAGCTCAAAAGCCTCTTTTCCCTCCTTTTCTCTCTTTTTCCATTCAATCTATCTCGGTTATGGTCTGCAATCTCTTATGTTCTCTTGGCTTTTACAACTCTATCTCTCTCTTTGTCTAGCTAGCACAGCTCTCTGCAGCTTGTCTCAACAATCTCTCACAGCAATATCCATAGCTCTCTTGACTTTGTCAACCCTATCCAGTAATATCATTATATCCTGATCCTTTGAACATCTTGGAGATTTATGACATCCCTTATCTATCACATCATTTATCATTTATATATCTATTTATCTTTTTGATCTATTTATTTATCTGACTGTTGTGAAGGTGGAAACACCAAAACAGGAACTTGATTGAGGCTAGTCTCCATATAGCCCCAAACATTTTTTCTCTTGTGTGCATGTAGGTTTATTAAAGACATTCAACCGCACAGAAGTTTGCAAGTATCTATTCATTCATTTTAAGGAAGATCTGATCAAATTTATACAGGCAAAGATATGAGACACCAGGCGAATGAATGTTTAACCCAATATATATTGTCTTCATCTCTTTTGGCAATAATATAATGTTAAGCTTAGTTTGTGGGCTCGCTGCGATCCAGTGACTATACAGTGCAGATTTGATGACCAGTATAAGTAATTGTTATGACAAGTGGAGTGTCTAATTTGGGAAATTGTCAGTGGTGCTCGACATTGCGAGCAGTTCTCCTTTGTCCGCACATTCTGATTGTTTGGTCTGCCTATGTTGTATTTGGAGGCACCTTTCTCCCTTGTGGCATTGCGCACAGTATTCTCCTCTCAATAATGTTGCCAATAGATTTACAGTTATTGTTCATAATGCCAGTGGTCAGTGCTTGATGCGCCTACATATGTCGCGTTGATATTTCTTTATTGCACTCTTGGTTAAATATCATGGAAGTTGGCCGATTACGTTTAAATGATATTTTATTGAGAAAAAGACTTCTATTACTCATCCATTGGGTTAGCTAACTATTTTCATTTGCGAATGAGACTGACACTATGTGCATCGCATGACAAGGAAGGAAGCTATTGTACGTATTGATTGTAACCGGAACCAATAGCAGGAGTGCCCTTGGAGAGAGTTCTAAGTTGGCCGTTGCATTTCCACTGTTATAGGAGGCGTTGTGATTCATGTACGTTCCACAACATATTCCTCGGTACTTAAACAAACAGCAGAAATTTATATCAGAGTAGACAAACTGTTCGGGTATAGTTCAGGCACTCAAATATCTGTTAGAGGAGCCGTTCTTATCTTTTTCTACATAGGGATCATTCCAATGATCCAAGCACTGAAGCACCCCTCCTGAACATTCACACTGGGAAACATTGCCTACTTGCATCCTTCGAGAGTGTTATTACTTTATGGGAGTTGGTCACGTATTAAGGAGAAATTGTTATTGCATTGATGTTGCCCACTTTGTGTGGTGTTTTGGAGGCCGAGAGTTCATATTGTTTGGGTAATTTGATGTGGGATTTATATATTGTTTGGGTAATTTGATGTGGGATTTATCCCACATCTGCTGGTGAAACATTTTCAAGCTCAATCGTGTGGGGTAATTGGAACCCTTGGCATCACCATTTGGAATCGTTGACCTCGGCATTGGACATTGGGCATGTCTATTGAAAGTTGGCATTAAAACTCAGACAATAGTGTGGAAGGCACCCTGCTCCTTATCACGTGGGCAACAGTAATTTTCCTCTCAAACATATTGAAACTTATAATTATAACGAATAAGGAAAGGACCTCCTACCCCACCCTAACAAGTGATTATGACATATATATTATCCGTGATGAAAGTGAGGTAATATCGTCAAGGAAACACTCTTGTATAGGTTGTCGGATAACAAAACGGAGGAGGAAAACAAATTATTCCAGAGGACAATCTGCATAGAAGTTTTGTGTGTATTACCATCATACAAAGATGGTTTGGGAATTCATCGGAACTTGTATTACCATTAACAGAAGAGTACGAGCTTTGACTATATCATGCCTACAGTTACACTGCATTCCAAAATGTTATTCTTGCGGATCTTTAAAATGCCCGAGATATCAAGTGCTTTGGTTAATGCTTAGCTCTACAGAGAAGTTTCTAGTAGCGGGCTCGTGTATACTCATTTGGAATCTCAATAATGCCTAAGGTGGCTTGAGGAAGTGGAAAGTTACAGCACACCATTCGGGAGTTTTTTCTATACACAGTTATGCCATAAGCAGTGTATGGAAGTGATCTTTCAGAAGTAGGCTTTACTACTGAGCATAAAAGGACTCCTATTATTCATGAGCGGTATGAGTTCCAGACTATTGTCTCTTTCTTTCCAGCGTGAGCATTCATAGGAAGGGCGATCCCCTATCACTGCTGTGCAGATTGGTCAAGAACTGAAATGTTTGGAATGGATTCTTCACTGTGACATGAAACCGCAAAATATTCTCTTGGATGAGAACTGTAGTGCCAAGGTTGCAGACTTTGGAATGCCCAAGTTTGCTGACAAGGATTGAGCTCTTTAAATTCTCAAAAATTCAAAGGACGCAGGGATATTTGGCACCCGAGTGAACTTCGAATCTGCCCATCATGTCCAAGACAGATGTTTACAGCTTCAAGACTTTTTTGTTGGAGTTGGTAAGCTGGCAGGAAGCCACAAAATTCAACGTTCCTGGTTCAGGGACTAATTTTGTGCAGTGACGTATTAAGAATGTAAACAAGACAAGGTGTCATTAAGAGACTACATCAAATTCAGAAAGAACAGTCCATTCTTGAGCTATGTATTTGTATATCTTTGATGTCAAGCGTAAAATTGAAAGAGTGGATGAATTATTAGATAATAGTCCTATATCATACTACGAGACGTGAGCATGTGAGTATACTATGGAGTGTTAAATAATCCGTTCTGTATGTGCAGTAGTGTCATGGGACTGAGTTGAGACATCTATCAATTAGGAAGAGCCTTTATAGATTGAAATCAGTTTTTCTTCAAAGAGAAGGAATTAGCATTCAGAATAAGTCTGACATTTCATTAGAGGCAACGTTGAAATCAAATACATAAGTGGCCTATCAGCCTTGAGCATTTGATCTCTATCCTTTACAGTATGCTGATCTGATTATCTGCTTTGACTATAGTTATCATGATCAATATTCAGTGACTTATTGAGCATTGATCATGTGTGTATATATATATATATATATAATATTGATATTATATTATTATATTCTTGAAGATATATACATGATCAACTAAATAGAAGTGATCATGTTATTTGTATCAATATTGAATTATAATATTTTATAATGTATATCGATATTGAAGATCGATATTAACCATTATTATCTCAGCAAACATATTGATAATGTGAATCAATATTATTATCGCTGCAAACAATAAACAATTTGTTATTGCTAAACGGAGTATTAAGTTGAAACGGCATCAATAAAACATTGTTAATATGTCTCACGTAGAGACATGTCTTCTGTAGAGACATGTCTCCTTCATTTATATATATATGAGAAGTGCTGTGATACAATGCAACGTACAAGATCAATAAAGTGCAGAGCAAAGACAAATATTCAGCCTTCTACATTAACACAGCATATTAATATTACTTGCAGCATATCAACATTGATATTATTTGGATTTCATTGAACTGTGTTGAGTTCAATTAACATCATCTATACCTGCACAGAAAGAGAAAATTTAAAAGTATACATCATATAAATCTGATCAAAATTTACCAATTAGAATGCCTAAGTGAGTTTTAGAGGTTTACCACTCCATTATATTAATTGGGGGATGTCTATTTAAAGATGGTGCATATCATAGTAAAGATGTGTAATATGGTATAGTGTTCGGGATCTATTGGAGATATAGTGTGGACTGGCTTATTCCATAAGGAGTATTATACAGTGCTACCCTACCTCTAGGTTTTATTCTATTTCTGCATATATTGGATTTTACTATTAGAGCATCCTAGCCCACAAAGATCTTTTGTGTTGTGTGCGATTTATTTTCTACATTATATTATTTCCATATATTGGATTTTACTATTAGAGCATCCTAGCCCACAAAGATCTTTTGTGTTGTGTGTGATTTATTTTCTACATTATATTATTTCCACTATTATATGAGGGGATCATATCAAGAATATGTCTCAAAGCACTTCATCTCCTTAATTTAGGACTCCAACAACTCATAATATCCAACCCTCTTCTTAAGCAACTAAAATCCAAAATCTAGATTGTACCTTAGACAAGGTCAAGATTAAAGTAGAACTAGAAAATCTAAATTGAGTTTAAACCCACACAAGGCCATTGTAACATGATGTGTTGGCCTACACAACAATATGGCTTGATATTTGAATGTAAGAAGTATACTTGTGCTTTTATATCACACGCAACAGATATATACTTGAGACCTACACAATATTTATATACTAAAGATCTTAATGACCCATGCCAATGTGTCTAGAATCACAACTGATCTAAAAACAAGAATGCATTAAGACTCAAAAGTGATCTATGCTGGTACATTCATTTCGAGTCCCCAATGGCTTGTCCTAACGCATTTAGACCCACAAGTAAACCACGCAACACTTGAAGTCCATATTAATGCATTTAGTGTTTAGACTTGCAAGTGCTCTATGCAAAACCTTTTCTTTTACAAGAAAGAACAAGCATGAAGAAAAGTAAATCTGGATATCTTAAGTAAACTTTTCATGAATGACTTTGTTCAGATTCTGAAACTGACCTATATCATGAACATACCTGACAGATAATATTCCAATTAATTAACTGCTTCTAGTACTTCTGCAGGCTATACAGTCAGCTAGCTGTTCGAGATACCTAAGGTAAACTCAGAATATGTATGATTAGTAAAGTAATCCCCTCTTGATCATGTAAGGAAAAATTCAGACTCGGGATTATAGCTAGCGTAATTGCTCCTTATCATGGACAGAAATAATGATTAAAAAATAACTTATAAGTGAACATCACAACGGTTGCACAATCCTTGGAATATGAATGCTAAACTATTGTCATTGGCAAAGGATATTTGGATTCTGAACCCCCATATATATGCAGAAGGCATCATCAAATTAGAGAACACTAAAAACTTCATTGCAATCTCTTGCTCATTTTGCATCCTGTTTAACATTATCAATAGATTGATATCCATTGTGACTCGATCAAAGACAAATTGTTACTGAAGATGTTATATCATAACAAATTGTTTTTAACTTTCTAAAACAACCATCAGCTACACAAGAGAACACTTCAAAACTGCGTACCAGACAAATGTTCACACAAAAACACCAATTTTGTTCATCTGTGCACACAGCTCTGATAACCAACTTTACGCATTATGCAATGAGATGAACTAGATTATATCCTGTGGTGTCTAATCCTCCGTGAACTGTCAAAATAATCCTTGATGGAGGGAGAGGTCCTGAATTCCTTGACCCAACAACAGTATTTTGGACCACTTTTCCTATTATACAATCCTCTTCAGCACAGAATTCTTAGTCTTTTTTAGTCAACATATGTAATGATGATTGAGACAAGCTAAGTATAGATAGTAGGAAAGAATATATTTCCCAAATCAATTATCCATCATTTATAAAAATATCCATTACTCAAATTTCAGTTATTAATCTTCTAAAAGTTCTTCCACATAAGGAGGGCTTTCTTGGGGGCATAACAGTTCCACAATTACTTGAAACATATTGCAAAAAGTTTAGTCAGCACGTATAGTTTTGGTCAAACATAATACAAACTTCTGCACTACAAGGTCATATAACAAAAAGGCTGTTTAAGTAATACTAATTACAGACAATTGAGAAACCCGGAGTGTTTCTAGTGCATCTTTTTGCATGTCAACACCAAAGATGCATTGATGTGCTGCTATGTTCTGAAGGCTAGAAGGAATACAAAGTTGATCCAAATTCACAAACTTTAATAGGGTAGATTCTCTACAAATTTTATATTTTAGTGAAGCGCACACAAATCATAGTTTAACACAAACTGAAATAATGACAAAATCACTCACCTGCCATAATATGCACATCATTGACTCCATTTGATTTCTGGAAACCGAATCACCAACAAAAGCAAGGGTTTTCCCATGCATTAATTCAAGAAATTTGAGTGCATCCAGCCTTGGAAGATCACAGCTAATAGGTTGCCACCTCCAATTTTCATAATCTTTATCTGGCCTCCCATTACCTTGGCAATTTTGTGGTTGTGATAATATTGGACAGGAATCATTCTTATATAGGGGCCCAAGGGAATCATGCACCCATTTTCCTTGGGAGAAGTCGCATTTTTCTGCACATGCCATAAATGTTAAGTAAATCAACTATCAAAAAAGGCTAGAATTCATAATCTGATAATGCTGCAATAACCATCTATATGGGAATAAAACAAATTTTGGGGGAAAATGGTGGGAGATAGATTAGATTGATGTTGCAGGTCACACTTTGTCATCTTTTATCTACATGTGGTCTATAATGATGGGAACATTTCCAATCATGGACTCAGAAAATCAGCAAACATTTTACAATGTGGGTCGAAATACAATGAATCAGATTAAATCCAGTAAGTATTATCCATCTACAGCCTCTTTGCTTTTAATTGCCATTGCATGTAAATAGTATGTTATAAGTTTGGAATCTCTTCCATGTTTATTCCAGTAAAGATTGAAGAACAATTGATTTTCAAACTAAAAATCCATAATCTACTGAATTGAACTAAGTTTAGTGCTCTATATTCCAAAACAACTATGAACTATGACCTACAGTAACACAATCTATATATTTTTTTGTATATTAATAGTTGGGTTTGAATAAATTCTAAGTTACACCATGTCCTGGAGGAGGTTGAGGTACAACAGAGAAACAAAGGAGTGCAAAAAGGGAGTGCCTAGATGTACCCCCAAAATCCTAGAAACTATATCTGAATAGGAAAAAGAAAAGGAATAGGGACAAGTTGACAGAAATGGTGGAAGGAGAACAAGAGCAAGGAGGACTGTGATGCATCCCCATATATATTAATATATTACAAGGAAAACATGGCATGCCTTCCTCATTTTGGTATGTACTAGTGGTTAAAAAGACACATTTAGCACGAGATTAAAAATGAAATATTACTCTTTCATCAAATAAGCAATTCTCCTTCGGTGTCCTAAGGTACAGTAACATACTTTCACTTTATTTACTAGTACTACTATTCTATGCATTCTTCTCAACAAAAGTTAAATACAATGGGCAGGAAAACTATATAGTAATCTTCTTGCTGCTTAGAGAAACAGCCACCATTTAACATACAAGGCAGTAAATTAGTTCTTTGCACATGTGGCTAATAATCATCTGAGAAGTTTTGAATAATGAAGTATTTGCTTCAGTCTATTGGTTTCTAAAAGACAGCTGGTTTGAATGGGTCAGTTATTGAAGAAAACAACTTCCAAAAAAATGTACTTTACTGTAACTTGTGAGTTGTGAAAAGAGTTGCAGCAGTAAGGAAGAGCCTGAAAGTAATTATATTAATATGACCAAAGTAAGTGAATGAAACTCAAAATAATTTACCATAGAAAAGAATGGGGGCAAGAGGATCCTAGACAATGGAAGTAAATGAAAACAATAACAGAAAAGTTAAAATGAAGAAACCAAAGCAATAGAGAACAACCTGAAAGTGGTTAAACTGCCTGAGTTATAAGATCTACATACTGACACCGAAGTGAAGAATGGATTTCTCAACAAAGCACAATGTTGAGGATGATCAAGAGATGTGACCTGGAAAGAAAAATGGTTTGTCATAGTTATGCAGCAAGGCTTGGATCAGAAGAACCAAAGGCGTCATTATTGACCACTCCAAAATCACCATAGCAAGACCTGATAATTTTTATCACTGACTGTGCAGTGTTAAAGGGGCCCCTCTGGACAATCCTATAAATCCAAGGTATGCCCCCTAGAACTTCTACTAACCCTCAATACAGAGAAGCCAGTAACGTCCACCTGCCCTCACAACCCTGACTGTGATCCAGGGAGGTTAGTAGCAGTTATTTCAATCATTGCAGCAAAAATGTTTTGGGAAACATTTGCAGACCAAAAAATAGTTTTTTCCAAAAACTCAGGATTAATTCAGAAAAAATCAGATTTTTAAATAACATAAAAAAAAGAGAGAGAGATGCAATTTTTTAATTTTTCAATCATGGCAAGAGAGAATTATCAATTATAGCACTGACTTTGGTGGCATATTGATATCCTCCTTGAGTTTCATGGCCCCTCTCTCTCTCTCTCTCTCTCTCTCTCTATATATATATATATATATAGGTGATTATTTTATATTTATATATTTTTATGCATATTTGTATATATGCAATTTGCTAAAATTAAAGTTTTACATATATTAAATTTATGTTAATAAATAAGAAAATTTTAAATAATATCAAGAAAAAT
The DNA here is from genome assembly GCA_018584345.1 of Thuja plicata. NCBI lineage: Eukaryota > Viridiplantae > Streptophyta > Pinopsida > Cupressales > Cupressaceae > Thuja > Thuja plicata. The sequence continues at coordinate 381,535 of MU217572.1, forward strand.
GTCCTATTCCTATTTCTAGGTAGTTTTAAAATTTAAACTTAAAGACAAATTCTTGATATGAAAAATTTAGACAGAAAGAGTAATGTTCTTTTCCTATTTCTAAGTAGTTTTAAACTTAAATTAATTTTTTTAATATAAACAATTTATAACAGCAAGAGTGGTTTCAAAGCTTCTAATATTAAATAAAATTAAATGCCAAACGATGTTCACAGGAGGGAGGCGAACTATTTATAGGAAGATCCAGACCACTCACGAGGCTCATGGGAATCACAAAAAAATTACACACAGGAGTCACCCAACCATGAGTCCCATCTCTATTCACCATTAAGGCCCAAGAAGAGGTCCAATGAAATTCACAACTTTGTTTTTGGTACCTAGACTCAGAAAACCAATTTAACTCCCTGGAATCTTCCAGTAGAAGAAATGGCATCCCTTTAAAAAACATATAGCAACATCCTTTCAAATTTCTACTGCTGTTTGGAAATGATCCCAAATTATGGTTTTTGAAAACTAAGACGTCTGGAAACATGGCCACAATATCTTCTGTGTGGAGATGCGGCCAAGACATCCTCTGTCATTGGAGATGTCTTTGTACTTATCTCCAATGCATGAAACCTGTACCAGTACCTGAAACACATCCTAGGAGGTCAAAGATGTGTCTCTCTGCTATTATGCTTAATAATAATACGTTTCTTTGGTACTGTTGACAAAAGCCTTCTTCCAATTACAAAATGTAGCTACTTATCGTTTGTGGATTTCTTATACTACTATACATGATGTTTTTCTGCAAAAAAGATATAATAAAGTTATTAGGAGCAAAAAGACAGAAAATAGCTTGCATGGAAACGAGCAGGCATAGGACACCAACCAAGCACACAAATATAGCTGCAAAGTGCTCTATTCAAACTCCTAACATAATCAATTTTCTTTCATCAGTGCTTGACTCGAGACTGTCATTGTGCAACAAAAACTGGACAGCAAACAGTAAAATAAGTTGAGAACTATGCTACAAAAGGAAGAAGACAGTGCAAAAATATTGAGAGCTATTACAAACTAGAAACAATGCTGTGCAAAAAATCGTCAAGGACTACCAAAAAATTGAGAAGAGACTGAACTGTGGAGAAGCCAAAGTCTAATAAATGCTAAGTTGCCGGTTCTGGTTCAGGTTCAGATATGGGTTCGAAGAACCAATTTGTCAGTACGGCAAAATTTTGAAATGGGGTTTGGGTTCGTTTGGGTTCATTAGTACGAAAACAATGTGTGTGTATTTCCTCTATACAAAATTATTATTGAAATTACAAATTATATTTTTAATTTTAAAATTTATATATATATAATATATTAGAATATAATAATACAATTATTTATTATATAATAAATAATATTATTTAATTTATTATTTATTAAAATACAATAATATAATATTAATTTTAATAATTATTTATTAAAATTAATATATATATTATATACTTATTAAATGAAATTAATGAAAATGAAAAAAGATGTCTCTGCTTGCGCAAAAAAAAATTTGGTCTTGTTCCCTGGTCGCCTTGGCGAAAGCTTCCTCGGTCTCCTCTCAACAAACGTTTTACGGAATCCTCTTCTATTAAGATCCTACCCTCTCGAAATTACAGCTATGGCGACCAGCGGATTTCTTTTTAGCCTCGGCCTTTCTTCTTTGGGCAACGGCAGCTTGTGAGTATTTTTTCTGTTGAGAAATTAGATCTTCAATTTGCTTTCTTTGCAAAAACTAGATATGCGCAGGACTCTGGGTTTGGGCTCCCCCTCAATTTTTCTGTCAATTCCCTTCCCGATGATCACAATTGCTACCTGAGCGAGTCCATGCTGCCTCTAGTAGATGGGTCGCCTACTTTTTGTGCTGCCTTCCCTGTTATAGATCAACAGAACCTGTGGATTGAGGTAGTAAAAAGAAAACGCTCCAGAACTGGGGCTTTGCAGCAACCCTCTTGGAAGACTCTTCATAAGGCTTTTCAGGAGCCCATTTCCATTAAAAACAAATTCTCCTCCCTTCCGGTGATGGACGTGGATTTGCCCTCTCCTAAGATTAGTGGTTTTATCCCTGAGAATTCAAAAACCCCTTATTGTCCACCACATCAAAGGTTCCACCCTATAAATTCCCAGCAAACTTTAACCCCCTCGGTAAACCTGCTAACCCTAGAAGCCCAGGATGGTATGATTGAAAATTCACAAGCCTTAAGCAGATCTATTGGTATCTTTGTAAGATGGAATGGTTTTGGGGTCTCATCTGCGAAAATTGCAATATGGCTGGAAAACAAGTAAGTACGGCGGCTTTACTTTCTGAAGGTTTTATTTATGTAGGATGCAGAAACTTTGAATTAAAATCTAAATTGCTTAATGGAGGATGCCCTAACTATATAAGTATAATCGCCCTTTTTTAAACCTAGTAATCTAAAGAACTTCATGGTGGAGAGGGTGGTTGTTCTCCCAGATCTCCCTATTGAATTGATTAATGATAAATATATTAGGAAAATGGGCAATTTGCTAGGGAAATTTGTAGGGTTTGTGGATAGCCCCTTTATCCAGTCTGATAAGACCATTATAGTTCGGATGGATATTAATATCAAAACCCTAGAGAAAATTTGTGTTAGAAGCAAAACAGAGGAATATGTTATCTATCCAATCATACGACCGAATTCCTATGATTTTCCTGATTCTGAATCAAATTTTAATTTACCATCTAGATATGAGAACGATAACCTAGCGTGGGAGGATTCTTATATTAAAGCAACAGTTAATTAGTGCCCTAGGGTGAAGATAAGCTTTCTTAATCATCCTGGGGGTTTTGTTATATCGGATCCCTCAGATTCTGAGACCATTGGTATAGAAGACACGGATATAGAAGATTCAAGTGCTCCTTATGGAACTTGTAAATTGCAGAAAGGTAAAGTGGTGAAATATGGTGACTTGGCTCAGGAATTAAACAAAAATATAAGCAAATCGGGCAGTAAGCTTGAAGAAGAGATAGCAGTTGAAGAATATAGACAATCCCTTGAAATTAATCTGGACCAAGCCAAGGAAATGAGTATAGTCAACAAAGAATTAGAAATAATAAGTCTAGACTCATTGGAAAAACTAGGGTCCGATGCTGCTATTTGCATGCATCCCTCCTTAAATTTTAAATCTCATTTATCAGGTCAGGTTAATGATTCTCTTCTTGAGAATAATAAGGGTGAGGAGAAAGTCGATCATCAGCTTCTGGATATCCTGGATTTTTCTTCCCCTTTAACCCATACTATGGCTAATCAATTTATTAATACTGATGGTCCCCTAATCCCTGAAGATGATATCTGGGAAACTGGATATCGTTCTGATGGAGACATAAATAAAACGTTGCCAAAAGAAATGACAACTGTAGAAATATCTGATATAGAGGCCATTAATGAATTCTGAGGGTTAGATATTGATCCAACTTCAGTTAACGATTTGGATCCTACAAATAATAGAGAGATTATGGTAAAAATCTTAGATTCACTGGATAAAGATCATGAAGAATCAACTAAGGAGTAGGATGTTCAAGGTAAAGTTGCGCACCCCTCTAGTTTAGGTCTTATTCAGAACATCAAAGGGAAAAGTTCTCCTAATTGTGCCAACCTCCCTAAATCACGTGGTAGGAAATCCCTTAAGGAACTCAAAAACAAAGAAGGTCAGGCGGTAGGATAGATTAAGATTACGTCGCTCTTGGAAATTAGGAAGGGGAAGTTCCTTCCGCAACAGCAATGAAGGTCATAACATGGAATGTTAGGGGCATCAATGCCCCTAGCAAACAACGCCTATTAAAAAGGCAAATATCAGTGTTTAATTCTGAAATAGTAATATTGCAAGAAACTAAACTAGATACTGAAGGTTACAACTTTCTTAAAAAAAAATTAGGAATGTGGGAGATTATTGGAACCCCATCGACCGGTGCTTCTGGTGGGAATGCAATACTCTGGAATCCTAGATTTTGTGATTTCTCCCCTTTAATAGTACCCAATGGTTGGATAGGTGGTAGATGTAAAAGTACAAGAAACAAACTAGATTTTATTCTAATTAATGTCTACGGCCCAAAATTCCTTCATGAGAAAAGGTGTATATGGAAGGAGGTTCAAATGTTTATTAATGATAATATTAATAAAAATTTCATTCTGGGTGAACATTTCAATTCCATTCTAGAAGAAAGTGATAAGATAGGTGGATCAACAAAGCTTACACAAACTAATATAGAATTTAAGAATTGGTTAAGCGATATGAACGCTATAGAGATTATGACTGAGAAAGGTACATTTGCTTGGTCAAATAGAAGATCTGATGCAAATCTCATTGCTGAGAAATTAGATAGATTCTTTTTTTGTAGGGAATTTAGTTAACTTTGATTTAGATATGAAAGCATCGGTCTTGCCGACCTTTGGCTCAGATCATTATCCTGTATCTTTGGATCTTTTAGAACCAATAGTACCAAAGAAGAAAGCCTTTAAGTTTGAAAAAATGTTGTTGATGGATGAGAAGTGTCTTAAGAACATAGAGAATTGGTGGAAGAATGCTAGCTTCAAAGGATCAAAAATCTATGTTATAATGCAGAAATTAAAATTAATAAAAAGAAATCTGATTAGATGGAACAAAGAAAACTTTGGCAACATCTTTTGAGAAGAAGCTAAAAGTAGAGGAAGATATCAAGCTGCTAAATGAAGATATATTCGCTAATGGGATGAATCTGATATCTTATAACAAGGATAAAGAGCTTCTCAATAATTATGGGGAAATTTTCGCTAAGGAAGAATCATTCTGGAAAAAGAGATCCTGAGAAACATGGTTAGCAGAAGGAGATAAAAATACGAAATTTTTTCATATTAGTACAAAAGCTAGGAGAAATGTCAATAGGATTGCAATAATTAAGAAACCTAATGGGGATTCTTTGGATAACCCCAAAGATATATCTAAGGAAGCAATATGCTATTTTAAAAAGATACTAAATAATGAAGAGGGAGTAAATCTAAATGCTCAGAAGGATCTCCTTAAAAATATTCAAAAAATAATCACAAGGAATCATAATAAAATATTAAATCCCAAATTTTCTAATGAGGAAATAGTTTTGGCCCTCGATAACCTCCATCCAGACAAATCCCCCGGCCCTAATGGTTTCTTAGCATTCTTTTTCCAAAAATGTTGGTCCTTTATAGGGGCAGAGATTGTTGATGCATTAGAAGGTATGCGCAATTCAGGACAACTCTTGAGAGAAATCAACAATACATTTATAACATTGATACCAAAAAAACCAAATCCTGAAAGATTCGAGGACTTTAGGCCTATCTCTCTCAGCAATACTATTTATAAATTACTCACTAAAACAATTGCAAATAGAATAAAGATTCTCCTTCCTGAACTTATTTCTGAAGAGCAAGCAGGTTTTGTAGCTGGGAGATCTATTCAAGACGGGGTAATTATTGCCCAGGAAGCAATACATTCTGTGCAGATTAACAAAAAACTGAGTATGCTTGTTAAGTTGGACATTAGGAAAGCATACGACAAGGTTGATTGGCATTTTTTATGTAAATGTTTAGAGGCCTTTGGGTTCTCCAAACAACTAATTAATATGATCTTTGAATGCATCTCAGGTCCAAAAATGTCTGTTATGATTAATGGTTCCCCGGAAGGTTTTTTTGACATCTCCCAAGGCCTAAGGCAAGGCGACCCTCTTTCCTCGTTCCTCTTTATTTTAATGGCAGAAGCTTTAGGTAGATCTTTGACTGAGGTATCGAGAAATGGATCTGTGAAGGGTATTAGAATTACCTCCGATTTGGATCCATGTACGCATCAACAGTTCGTGGATGAAAATCTTCTCTTTGGAGAAGCAAGTGTGAACGAAGCTAAGGCCTTCTCTGGCGTTCTAAAGAAGTACTCCTTGGCATCGGGTCAACAAATCAATGAGGAAAAATCTGAGATCTTCCTTTTCAATACCAGTGCTTTAAGTTAGGAAAACTTCCCTGTAAATACTTAGGACTACCATTAGACAAAGGAAACAGATCTACAAATGTATGGAATAATGTGCTTGACAACATCAATAAAAAAATTGAAACCTGGAAAGGTAGGTGGCTGACTTCTGCAGGTAAGGCCCAGTTAATAAGATCAGTCTTATCTACTATCATGGTTTATCAAATGATGTGCTTGAACTTACCTACTGGTATTAAGAACGTAATAACTAAAAAGCTTAGAAATTTTTTTGGCAAGGATCAAAAGAAATCCTGAATGGCGCTGATAGCATGGAAATCAATATGTAAAAAGGAGGAAGGTGGACTGGACATTAAGGATCTCAAAATTCAGAATCTAGCTTAAGGAGCGAAATTAGTTTGGAATATGATCAAAAATCCAGAATCAAAATGGGTCAAAATTATGAGATATAAGTACTTAGATGGGAGGGATGAATTAAGTAAATGTAGGCACCTTTCTCCCCCGATGGGTTCACGAGTCTGAAATTCCGTTAGGGATTGCAGAAAACTTATCTTAGAAGGTATTTCTTGGGACATTAGGGATGGTGGAAAGGCTCTCTTCTAGGATGATTCATGGGGTGGCTATCCTCCACTTCGGTCTGAGTTCAGGGAGGAGGGAATTATCGATCAAATCAAAGCCTGTAGGGGAATTTATGTTAAAGACTATTTAGATTTTCCACTCATTGACCCAGCTTTAGGATGGCAGTGGAAACCTTTAGATAATATTGGCCTCCCTGATGAAGTTGTTAACAGAATTATGGAGATTTTATAGGTTAGAACAATCAATCCTAGGAATGGAAGTGATACCATTTTATAGGTTAAGGCTAATAACGGTCAGTATAACACTAAAGATGGGTATGCCACCCTTCTTGATACCCCCTCGACACCCTCTGATTTGCCATTAGATTTATGTTGGAATAAGGATTGTTTGCCTAAAGCAGGTATGTTTGCTTGGGCAGCATTGCAGAAAAGGGTCTTGACTGCAGATTGGTTTATGAAAATTGGTTACTCGGGTCCATCGAGATGCCCTCTTTGTGAAGCCGCATGTGAGAGTGTGGATCACCTTCTTATAGGGTGCAATTTCTCTCTTCAATCTTGGCAATGGCTAGCTCGAAAGCTTAATTGGTCTTCTGCCTTTCAAATTGACATAGTAGAGGTGTTTCGTAGTTGGCCAAGAATCAAACGAAACGATATGTATAGCAAAATCTGGAGGATTGCACCATCTTTGTTAATTTGGGAAATCTGGAAAGAGAGGAATAGACGAATCTTCAGAGAATCTAAATTAAGCTTGGACCAATTTCTGAATAAGGTAGAGGCTAGTATTGTAGAAATGGTTAATTGTAGAAACATGCTTGGGCAAACAAATGTGATTTTGTCTAGAGAAGATGATGCAATAAGGAATAAATGGTATGGCCTTAAAATCCTGACCTTTTTTGGTGTGGGGAATCATGAGAAGATTGATAAAAGAGCAAACTGTAAATGGCAATCCCCAGGATTGGGATGGTATAAACTTAATTTCGATGGAGCTTCTCAGGGTAATCCAGGTAAGGCAGGAGCTGGATGCTGCATCCATAGATGGGACGGTCTTAGGTTAGCAAGTAAATCTGTTTCACTAGGTACAGAATCAAATAACACAACTGAATTGATAGCCCTCATAGAAGGTATGCTTTTGTGTAGAAAAATGAACTTAGATAAAATAGAAATAGAAGGTGACTGATCTTTAGTTATATAAACATTACCTTTAATTTGAATCAATTTAGTATATTTGCAATTATTGAAGGTAGTTAGTCAAGGGCCGAAATTCTGCACTAAATGTCATTACAGTAGAAGATCCTTTCAGATATACTATTGATCATGGTATTTAATCGTAAAGCTAACCGGATAATGTGAAGAATTTACTTTATCAGAATAGGATGTGCAGGTCCAAAAATGAACCTTTAATTAAGATCAAAATATAAAGGCCCAATATCGTCAATCAAAACCTGAAGCATAACTATAGAAGTAAATCATTTAAAATCAACTCCAGATCCAGAGTAGTAACCTCTATCCCTCTGTTGCGCTCAGATTGTCAATCTTCAATACTAGAAAATAACAATTGCTTCAAGGATAGTATTGTTTCAATATAAATATTCCATAAATATAAACTTTAGATAGTAAACCTAGTTATAAAAAGTCTATTACTTACACCCTAAATATATTTGTATACCTATAACATATAGCAGTCATAAAGGGTAACTGGCATCCTTATACTTAGATATATATTGATGGATATGATAATCGATACAGTGTGTATATTACTACACTTGTACTCGGTTTATATGTAATGCCATATATACAGATATATATTTATATATATAGATATATATATAGATGTATATATATATATTTATATATAGGTATATATTATTATATATATATAGATTATAAAGATATTGTTTTAGATATACGGTTATCTACAATACAGCTGCAGGTATTCATAGTATTATAGTTCGATATATGTATATATATATATATATATATATATATATATATATACATATATATATTTATATTTATATATATAAATACATATATATATATTTATATATTTATATCAATTTATAATAATATGAGTACCTAAATTCATTTGCTGAAGTGGATCAAGTTTTTGTCTTCTTATGTCCCCTCCTGGAATTCAAAGGACGCCAATTGGCTTTCCTTTGCTCCCAACCTTTCCCCTTCTCCTTTCTGTTATTTAATCTCTTCTCCTCTGTTTTGTCTCACTATTCCCCCTGCTGTCTCTCACCCCGATCTCTTCAGAATGACAACTGCCATCAAGTTGAGAGGTCCCAGGGTCCAGATAACCTTCGATGGACCAATTACAGGCAACAGACTTGGAAATGTTCTCTTATCCTCCTACTTTTTGGTCATCAGAGTTGTCTACAGGGTTTTAGGCAGAGATATTATTAATAACTCTGATAGATATCGAGTTAACTCCGAGATTCCTGACCTTTTCATTGCTGCTGCCTTTCAAGTTGACGCAGAAAAACTCAGTATTGGTGTTCTCTGTCGAAGGTTATTCAAAAATATGTAATTAGGGGAGCTAGATAATGCTCTGGCCAACATAAGGAGTGACCTTACCATCCCTAAGCCATGCTTCTATGATATGCCTAACATTGGGGGAAGAATGGTTCCCACATATCCCATATTGGTCACTGAAGACATAGAATATCTAGTGAGTTGGGCTCCCATTGTTAAGAGGAATCTGAACTTCCTCCTCTGTTTCTTTCATGTTTGTGCCCCTGAAGTTCCTAACTGGATAGACAAATACATCATTGAGGATCAAGTTAGAGCATGGGAAACCAATGAAGAGCTAAGTTGTTGCATTGAGCCTCCTAACCCCTCAAGACATCTCAATGTTGATATTGATGATGAGACCTTACAAATTATGAAAAGCTGAAACACTCTTCGTCTTTTCAGTTCTTAGATCGTTCCTCCTTTCAAATTAATGTTATAACTAGTCTTTTGCAATGCCCAGATGGAATGTTAGCTGCAATAGTAAATGGTTTCTTTTTTGATGTAGCTAGCTTCAGCAGCAATTTCGATGAAAGATGAAATAATGCTATCTTCAATCCTTTTTGTAAGTTTTCAATTATATGACTTATGAATGGTTTCTACAGCATTCTGCTGAGCTCTGTTCATCATCTTATAACAGGAATAAGATTTATCTTTCTAGCTAAGTAAGCCCTTTCAAAATGAGTTGGTATTACTTCAAGCTAACACCTATCTACAAAATCCTATTTAAAGATATACTTCCGGTTAAATATAGTCATAGAAATGTAAAAATTGAAAATACAGGACTGGTCATACCTCGTTAAGCTTTGTTTATACATCACAGATCATCTAACAAACCAAATCAGATAATACTGTCACATATAAGATTATAAAGTAAACTGAGGAAAGCATAGACTTAATATTACTTGTACACACTTATATTTGTATATTAAGTTTGATGCATATATATAAATATATATATATATACAAATATTCATATATATTTATATATATACATACATATATTTATATATAAATAGGTTTATATATATATATATATAGTCCCATACATTTATATATATTCAGATTCATATAACCTCTGGTTGTAAGCTACTAAGCTCCAAGTAAGACTTAAATATCTCCTGCATGCTGCATTTTTTAGCTTTGCACCTTAACTAAAACAATTAGCGATATAAGCTAGTCTAAGATCTGCATGCTCTCTAAAAATTAACAATGTTAATCAATCTAACTTAAATTAGGGAAACAATATCTATAGGTCAAATAATACTATAATCAAAACGATATGAGTCTAAGTATGCGCTAATCAACAAATTATATATATAAGATAAAAGGGACAGGTAACCACTTGAAACAATTGCCATTCACTACTGTCTCCCTCAAAGTTCAACATAATATCATTATTAGGTATCAAATGAACAGAATCTATAACTGCTGAGATATGTGTTTAAAAAGAAGGCTTTTAACTTGGGGACAATTAAAGTTGAGGGCAAACCTAATATATTTGGAACAGGGATTGAAAAGGAAAGGAATGGAAATAAGCACGAGATAATATACTGCAACCACTCATTGTGAATAGGTCCTCCTTAGAAGTCCTGGTAGGGATCCAGCTCAAGTCAGCTCGGCCCCTTTTTGCATCCGAATCCTGCCTCCATATCTTGCAGATAGATTAACCTGAACAAATTTGGCAACATATATCTTTGTAAGTATGTACTATATCGAATTGGTATGTCCCCTCCTTTTACCAGGTTCCCCCTTTTTTCTTATACTTTTTGATCTAGATAGATCGCTCATGTGCTCTGCACTTCAGAATAGGAACTAAACTATAGAGGCAGAGGATAGATATGCTAGAGATGTTGGATCTACACCGATTCTGAAATTAAATGGCTATAGTCTCTCACTGCTCTGTTTTCTTTCCCTTGACTTCTATATATAGATTAAGATTACAAGGGTTAACACCCTCTGATTACAAAGAAACTCTATTTAGTTATCACAAAAGTTTAAAGATACCTTACTTGATTATATATAAATACAGTGTTACATATCTTAGAAAATATACATATATATATAGTGGTTATATATATATATATATATTGGGATATATATTTTATAGCTATTTCAGTCTGTATATATAACTCATATTTGTATACATTCCTTTTCATTATTTCTGTGTGGATACTAACATGCTCTTGTAGGCTAACCTTGCCTTGGACTAGTTCTCTAGTTATCTATTTTGCAGGATAGGGGTGCATGTAGAAAGCAAGCAATCTATATCAAGCAAGAGTCAGAAGAGGCAATGTTAAGATGGTTAATTTATCTTATAACAATTAATGATTGAGAACAGGACTTTCATTATGGAATAGATTAGATAAATAGGAGATCTCTATAGTTCATTTTCATAGGTAAATTATTGGATACACTAACAGGGATCTTAGCCACAGTTCTGAGCTGTTACAAGTAACATCAATGAATTTGAGCAGCAAAATTCCACAGGTTCTCACTTATCCAGATTAGCAGTGAAAAGCGACAGCTCATGAGAACTCCAGATCGATAAATATTTCAGAAGTTGTCTCCATGTATTTCTGTATTTCTGTAAATTTGATTCAGAGAAACTCATTGTACTCATGAATGTATCTTATATAAGCCCCCAAAAATTAAAATAAAGGGGGGAAGATCTGGACTTATAAAGGAGGGTATGCCCTCTCAAATCACAAACAATTGTTGGCAAATTGTATTTGCTTTTTTCTGGACTATGTCCCGGGCTAGACTGGAGGTTTTCTTTCCTACCAGTGCCCACACCGAACGGAGGTGTTTTTTGTCTTATTTATTTATTAATAAAATTATATGGCTTCGGCCTTTTACCGATAAAAAAAAAAATGAAATTAATGAAAATAAAACAATATCCCTTATTTGATATTTCCTGCCGTAATTATAAAGTTGAGGCAATTATTTCATGCCTTTTACTCTTCAAAGTTTATTGATATTCCAATGAAATAAAGTTCAACCAATAGCGGCAGAGACTTTGTCGTGAGAGGAAAATATCGCAAGGGCATCACAGGGGAATGAAATGTTGAATCAATATTGGCTTAAAATTTGTATAAACCAATGCGTCGGTAAGTGGGTCTGAATATGACTGACTGACTGCTGTCACTGTGAAATTCCTCTACGCGGACCACGTCTCGAATCACAATTGGTAAAATGTGTTGCCAAATGTTGAAGTCAGTCTGAGGTTACCAAATGGAGGAGCAGTTGCAGTATGCAGGTAAAATGCCCTAGCCACTTTGAAATTCAAAATGTGCCTTTAATACTTCCAAACAAGATAAAATTCCTTCAAACGACTCAAACACATGTATAAATCCCTAGTTGTATGTGTTCCTAGTTTGAAAAAGAGTTGAAAGAGGGAGACATGTTCCAAAGATGGGGGCCAATAACCTAGATTTAGCAGTGGTGGACAGCAATTCACATAATATCTAATAAGACTAAATATTTAATTTAAGTGTTGGTTACAGATTTGTCTTTTCAAAAAAACAAACAAACTGACTCACTTTGCCCAAATATGAAGACAAACTGCTAACAAACAGTTGGAGAAATTACTTATTGGATTAAGCAAATTTCCTCTAAATTTTAGAGGTACAGCTCCCTCTTATGATGTGATTTGGATTTTCGGGGTATGCGTTTAACTAGAAAGCAGGAAAGGCAGACTAACATCTGCGCATAGGCATGACACAGATGTGATTATAGATTTAGAAACAAAGGGAACAAAGACAAACAACGCAAAGATCATCCACTCAGCACCCACAACAGATAAATAGGGGAAAGATTTAATATTTCCTTTCCAGAAATACGAATAACTCAGAATTCAAAGATTCTACAGAAAACATATGCATAATATGATAAGATAGGAAAATAACAAAGAACAACTGCAAAGACTCAAAGGCAATCTGCAGTCAAAGGAAATACACATAAACTCAAAGATTTAATACATATCTCCTCCTTTTCTTTGATAAAAAGCCAATGGCTTATATACAATGACCATGTCTAAAGCAGAAAATCTCATCTCTTCCTCTTTTACAAAGCCGAAATAAAAATGCCTTCTTCTGATAGATACTCACCAATGCCTCAAAGGACAAGGAGGATCAGAAAAGTTTGGACGGCCCCTTCTAAAGTCTTTTCGATTACATATTTAAAGGCTCCTACCAATGAAACCTTTCAGTTTCTGTAACTGATTCTTTAAAAACACATTACAAAAATATATAATCTTTCCCTCTTTCCGTGGACATAATATTTATTTCATATAAATGAATTAAAACATTATGATTACAAAATAATACATTCCACTAAGAGTTTGATAGGTAACCGAAAGAAAGCTGAGATACTTCATAAGTATATTCCCCTCAAGATTTGCCCCACTGTGAATTCCTAATGTATTTCCTCCTTCAGAAAAAGTATATTTGTTCACCTTGTTCTTGATCTCCTTGGTAAATCTGTAACATAGATTACTATGGTAGAATCATTTAAAGACCCATTTAAAATTCTTCTCCTGGTTATAAGCAGAATGGTATGCAAACGGAAGGTCCTTTGTACCTAATACAGTTTTGGGTATAGCAAGCAGGCTTGTTAGTGGTTTTGATGACCACATCGGATGCCAAGTCTATTTCCTAAATTACTAAGATGTTGATAAGCCTTCAAACACTTGTGGTTTTTCTCTTGGTAGCGAGTTCATAACAAGGTCTTGGAGCCCAATGAGGTTTGGAGAATTTCATGGGGATCCGATGAGGTTTCAAGAACCATGAAAACTTCAATATGTAGTTTGTGTTCCTCACAGACACAGAATAGGAGTTGAGTCACTAATACACTTTCAACTCACTGGAGACTGTATTAATGCTTTCTTGTTCCCTTGCTCGGAAAATTTTTGAACTTGAATAAGATATGGCTCTCCACAATGTCAACCATGAGTTATAGATGGCTTGGAATTGAGGAATGTTGTAGGGACTGACCAATTCAGGCATGGAAAGAGGAGTATGTATAACTGATGCATTCAACACCTTAACTTAAGATGTTTCTATGCTATAAATCTGGATTCATTGCCTGATGCATTTTTCAGCCTCTTTCTACTCTACATTCCACAAATTACGCATATAGTCAAAAATTTCTAAAGCATTTTTACCACATTCGCTCCTGGAAGGTGGAATTCGAGATTCAGTTCGCTGCAAAGTCGGATTCAGTTTGAATTTGCTCAAAATTCTGCCACAGTCAGGTAAATTCGCTCAAAATTCTCTCAGGACCCTGTAAGAATTTTGGACGAATTTGGAAGACTTTTGATTTGGACAGAGGAACCCAGAACGAATTTGGGGCGAATTTGACTGAAAACATCATTTTCATTGATATGATAGATCTGGTAAGGAGAAGTGTAGACAGAGAGACAGAAAGCACGGAGAGGACATGCTAGATAATTTGTCTGTATTCTTGGAGAAAGAGATAACAAACCCAGATTTGTGATTATGGGTCATGAGAATTTGGGAATTGGCCAAGGAAGTGGACGGTTCTCCTGGTGTTGGGATTAGGGCTTCAATGGCGAGGATGCCTCTAGAATCTAGACCCTAAACAGGTAGTGAGTAGACGTAATGTCTTCTATACAGCATAGGCTCTAAATTGTGCAATGTTGTTTTCTTCTGTTGCTGGAATATATCTTCTCCGTGATGACATTAGTGGTGTTGAGAACTAGGCTAAGCTTTTTCTTACTGTCATGTTGGCGTTTTCATGAGTTGAGTGATAATGTGCATTGTCTTCACCAGGCAATGATAGCATTGAAGGGTCTGAAGGTGAATTTATCTAGGCAGGATTGCTTCAAAGTGCCTGTTTGCTGCTGAGATGAGATGTTTGAGGATGTGCAGGTGGTTGATTCCCTCCTAGATCATGAATAGGGTTGCAAAACATCTAAGTGCCCTAAGAATTAGCAGGATGGCCTATGTAGTTTGCCCCCACAACTCCACCATGTTATTAAGTGTAGACTCAGTTTTTTTTATGACTGGTTTTCTGGTATAGTAGTTAATCTACAGTGTAGTCTGTAAGTCAATATCTTAGATAGTGATTGAAAGCTGCTATTTAGTTATACATGGATATATGGATATTTCATACACCGGTTTACAATAAAGGGAAGGTTTCAGTTATTATCCTTGTGTTTGGATGGAGTATTTGGATATAGTAAATGGTGACTCAATGCAAAGTCTTTTGTGCCAATTTGTTTGATGATAGATGCCCTTATTCTGATTTAGAATTAAGAGTGGATTTCTTTATAACAGTTTATTGAAATATTGTTGAATTTGACTGAAAACATCTGTATTTTGGTATGTTGCTTTAATATTAGCATAGTGGTGTATGAACTTATTTGCTATATATATGTATATATATTCTTGTACGGACGAACCCAAAACGCATCCGAACCCAACCCAAAAAAAAATTGGACAAATTTCGAACCCGAATCTCAAACCCGCATCCGTACAGAAATCTGAACCGGCAACTTAGATTTTCAACAAATCCATTCTACAAATTGCGCTGCCAATGAAGTATATAGGGATTTTTAGTGGTTCTAAGAACCACATCAGGTTTCGCCACAAGTTGAACTTTTAAAACTTGGATGGTTTTGAAGGAAACCGAAGTTCTGAGTTTGACACTGAAGTTCAATGAGGTAAAAGACATTGCAGGCTTAGTGTAAAATGAAAGACGTTGTAGAGAGAAAGAGTTGAGTTGTTCAAGATGACTTGTCAGACTCCAAAAAGTATTCCAGAACTCAATTAAAAGATTGACAAACTTAGAGAGGTAAATCCAATGGCTTAAATATAAACAAGGCAAAGCAAATTTTGGATGGGGGTCAAAATTTAGGCAACAATAAGTAATAATAAATTATAAATTATAATATATAACAGTTTTATATATGTATTATAATATATATATTATAATTATCAATATAATTAATAATAATAAATATATCTAAAAAATTAACACTATTAATAAAACTACACAACAATTGCAGGTTTGAATCCTCAACTTCGACCATTAGATGTGAAGGACAGCTCTATGGCCAAAGGTTATTAAGGCCACGTAACTAGAATCTAGGACCTTGCAAATGAGGTCCCATTTGGTGTTGAGTCCCCCATACCAAAAGCAAATTTTCAAAAAAAAAAAAATTTATGTACCAAAGTGGCAAGAGTTGTGTAGGAGGATACGATTAAGAAATACCTAGATCAAATATCTCACTAAAAATAGATGATTTGGAGTGCATCAATATGACCTAAGTCATCCCCTCTATACATGATCTAGGTTTTCCACCCCTATTCAAACCTATTGGACCTCTCCTTCCAGCACAATAGCAATTTCTTTTGTAGAATGATCTTTTTTCCAATGCACTACACATGATCTCCATTGAACCAACTGAATCGACTGGGCATGTTAGGTGCAAAACCAAGATCCCCGACTGACAATCAAGACGAGCATTATCCAGTAAAAGTTAACCTTATCCCGAAAAGATCACAAGCCAAGTCCAAATCAGTTAAAAAGTAAGAAAACCCACAAGTAGATGCATCTCAGATGATCTTATTGTGACTTAGTCCCAACTCTGTACAAAAAACTAGGTCAAAAATTGTTGACTACAATCAGAGTATACAGATACTCCTCTATCCCTCCTCAAGCACACGTATTACCATATCGGATTTGGATACATATCTGATACAGCCTGGATACACGTCGAATATAGGGCTCAAAAAACCTTGATTTTTGACCGTGCCGAATGTGATTTGATTTTATAAAATTTGACATAAATCATCCCAAATTTAACTTTAGAAAACTTCATTCATGCAATTTTTTTAAAAAAATGGTATAAAACATGATATTGAAAAAGACAAATAAAAAAAAATTCTATGTTAGCAACCCATTTTTTTGGGTTATCTTCCAATGCAACTCTACTATTTTTGCATAACGTAAAGTGTTATATTTAACTTATAATCATTGTATGTAGCATTTATGTATATATTGCTTTTGAAGTTAAAAAAATATCCTCTAATAGCTTAGAAAATTATGTTAAATATGTGTATGTGTTTTTATTAATATCATATCCAGCCATATCCATAATGGGGATCTTAAAAAATGGTCGTATCTGTATCCGATACTGTATCCGTCTTTGTATTTGCATCCATGTCCATGCGACTTCGACTACAATTCATTCTACAATCTCTATTTTTCCCCCTCAAAAATCATGAAAGCCAGCAATTTGCTATTTCTCACAATTAATCATGAATTTTTTGCAGTTTTCTGCTTCTATGATTTCAACAAGAACAGTTCAAACTAGCCTCGAAAAATCTTGTATCAACTCTTTCACCTTAGGATAGCATCAAATATTAACCTTTGTTCCATGGAAGCATTGCAACAACAGGACTCAGGGATCAAGGACCTAGATTTGAGGGTAACAGGAGTTTGCGTACAAAGCACGTAGCAAGGTCAAGGGGCAGCACCCCTCATGAGGACCTACAAGTAGTGCCCCCGGGAAGATTGAGGGTTGAAGCTCCTATCACCAAGTACATATTAAGTCCTTCAAAACCACACAAACCTTCATCGTGCAGACCATTTTCACAATTTTATTGCTATGTTTTCTGCAACACCAAGTCCTCGTTTCTCAAGTCTTCTTAATGCTCAGACTCAACCAATGAAGACTTGGTTAATGCTCTTGATCTTGTGCTTAATCATACTTTTCCTGTCCTAATGCTTTCACTCTTGCAGCTTCTTGTTCCAACTTGCAGCCTTGCACAATGCCATTGAAACTTGATATTGATTCGGACAGAGACTTGGTTCTTAATTTATTGTTTCTTGTGAGTGCTTAGGGTGGGGGTGGGGCCCATAAACCACTACATTTGGGGTTAGTGGCCTGAATATTTTTTTAAATGCTTGATTTTCTTTAAAAAAAGAAAACTATTTTTCATCTATTTGATACAGGGGACAGCTGGGAGTTTTTGGTGCATTTGAGGGATGTTGACAAGTCCCCTTTGGATTCCCAAGATGTCCCTATGTTTCCATTAAGTCTTCAAATCGGGGGGACACCCCAGAAATGTCCCCTATCTTAGGGACACGTCACATGGAACTAACATGGCACCCTAAGAATAATAACACACGTATTGACAACAATGACTTAAAAAAGAAAAATACTCAACCATGAACTTGCACCCCCCATTGGTGCAGTGCACCCATGACAGTCATTGATTTCATGATTTTGTATTTGTAATAACTGGATAGATCATAGAGATCATCCTATTTTGTTTTGGATCCACTTGTGTGGTCAAGGATCTCTAAGGCACTCTTATAAGCCTTGAGATGCCTTAGTCCAATGGGATCATAAGTTTTAGCACTAAGTTGATTTAGGTGTGTTTGATGCTTTAGATGAGTCTTAGCTTTGATTTTATTAGATTCATGTCATTTTGATCATGTTTTGTCAAGATTGAAAGGTTAGAATCCAAATCAAAAGTCTCCGAGTTGCAAAAAGACAAAAAATTGCAAAATGTTGCAAAAGATGTAAAAATGTTGCTCAAGCAACTTCCAAATGTTGCTCGAGAGTTACAAGATGGAAGACCAACAATCACAAAGGGATTTGAATTGTTTTGACTTCACTTATGAAGTGGATTTAAGTTGTTACTTCGAACCCAAGTGGTTAGAAGTTTTGTTTTGGTGTTCTGACGCAAAATGAATGGAAGATGAAGAGTTTTTCTAAGCTTTATTGACTGGTACGGCCATGTCTGGTGTTGTCCTTGCAAGATTAGTTCATGTTTTGAAGTTAATTTATGTTATCTTGACATTTCAGTTGATTTGGGATTGATTAGTTTAGAGTAGAAGTGTTTTTGAATTCATTTTCTAAAACCAGTCCAGGAAGAGGCCTATTTGGAGCCCGTTTCACAAATGAAGTCCTAACTTGCATTTGAACATGTGAAATTCCTCACCCTTCTGGGAAATGCAAGTTAGGAGGATGTATTTATGGATTCCTAAAGCTCAAAGTGTGGCTCGAAGGGCAAACCATGTTTGCATCAAGCCCTAGGCTGAATATCTCAATGTATTCAGCCAGGAATGAATGTAATAGTAATGGTATTTTGAAGAATTAAATTGTTGGAGTGAACTGGAGGTAGATTTGAGTTGTTTGGAGTTAGTATAGAAGATTTGAAGCCCTGCACCCATTTCCTAGCACTTGCTTTGATTTCCAAACCTAGTCTGGCCAATTAGGTCTGTGAGCTTTGTAAGAGTTAGGTGATGCAAGAGTGGAGTTGGAACCCAAGGCTTTGGGGATCATCATAACTTCCAAAAGGGTGTCTAAATCTACCCTTAGTTTTCTTAGGTGTGATCGGGAAGAAAAGTTATGTTCTATAACCTAGTTGGATAGACCTACAAGGAATTCTAGGACAGTCATGGTTTGGTATATTGCAAAAGTTGGAGGATCAGTCTGAGGGTTGATTCCCTATCCTTACATCATAAGTAAGGTGTCTCAATCATTAGTTGGGTTGTGTGAAGGCACTGGTGAAGGTTTCTAGGTTTTGGCTTAGAATAGGGCTAGTGTCCCTAAAGCATAATATTGCAGGATATTGGTTGGAGCATTGCTCAGCTTGCAAGAGTTGGAAAAGCATTCAATCACCTTTGATTGGTAGAAGACATTGTGTCTAAAAGGACCAAGGCGTCAGACTTTGAACAAGTTGCATTTGGGGTGTAGAAAGGGAGAAGGACCCATCACATCACTTCTTGCAGTGTGCTCTGCATTAGGTGGTATCAGAGCTTAGAAAAGTTCATGGGAACAGCAATGGCAGATCAAGTTGATGACAAGGAAGAGGAGGAGATCCCTTTGAGGATTACAAATGTGGAGCTAGCTAAAATTGTGAGGGAACAAGCAGCAAAGAACAAGAAGATGGAGGCAGAGATTGCAAAGTTAATCTCACAGACCAGTAGACCTACTGATAAAGATACTAAATCAAACCAAGAAGAAGAAAGCCCTGAAATTGAAAGGGTAAGAATATCAGAAAAGCAAAGACTTCTAGACGCCTTAGAGAGAGTGGGAAGAAGAGATAACAAACCAGATTTACCAATGTTTATGGGAAAGATGGACCCTGAGGAGTGTATGGATTGGGTAGAAGCCCTGGAAAACTATTTTGAATGTGAAGACATTCCTGCTCAACAGAGAACCAAGATTGCCAAGTCTAAAATGAAGGGACAAGCACTAAGTTGGTGGAATTTCTTACAAAGGGAAAAAGTGGAAAAAGAGAAGGAGCCAATAACCACATGGAAGAAGATGCTTAGGGAGATCAAAAACCAATTTGTTCTAGATGATTATGAGGTAACTTTGCATAAGAAGTTACAAAATTTGAAGCAAAAAGATCTTGATGTAGGATCCTATACTGATGAATTTCACAAAATCACAATGAAGGCAAAGATCCTTGAAAATGAAAAGCAAAAGCTTGCTAGGTATTTGAATGGACTTAAATACAGTATTCAAGATGAATTAAGTTTGTTTAATCCTCAGTTTGTACACCAGTGTTATCAAATGGCAATGAAGGTTGAAGAAAAACAAAAAAGGAGAGGGGAACAAAATAATTTCAAAGGAAGAGGTAATGGTTTCAAAGGTAGAGGAAGATTCCAAGGAAGGGGGTCATCACCAAGACCACAGGGAGAATCAAGCACCAAGAGCCTGACAGAGATTAGAGTCACAAAGGCAATTTCAGAGGGGGTAGAGGAACCCATAGAGGAAGATCAGGAGGTAGAAACACCACTATGTTCACTGGAAAGTGTTTCTCCTGCAACCAGATTGGTCACCAATCTTTCAGATGCCCAAGCAAGGCCAGTACAAGTTTCAACACATCAGGAGGAGATAGGAGAGTACAACTCACTCAAGATGAAAATTGTCAAAGTATGACTTCATATCATACCACTACATCTAGACCTGCAGACCCTGAACAAGGAGAGTGCATAATGTTCAATAGGACACTCTTGAAGATGCCAACTCCCAAGGAGCCCCCACAGAGGAAGAGTTTATTCAGAACTCACTACAAGGTACATGGAAAAATTTGTAAAATTATTGTTCATTCTGGTTCTACTGAGAATTTGGTTTCTAATGAGATGATAAGTAAACTTGGTTTAAAGAAAATACTACATCCAAGCCCTTATAAAGTATCTTGGCTCAATAAGGATCAACAAACCTTGGTAGATGAACAATGTTGGGTAGAATTTCAAGTAGGAGAATACAGAGATAAAGGTTTATGTGAAGTTGTGAACATGGATGCATGTCATCTCCTTCTAGGTAGACCATGGCAATATGATGTTGATGCCCAACATGGGGGTAAGAAAAATGTCTACACATTGACCAAAAATGGGATAAATTACACCATGACACCTCTCCATGATTCTGATAAGGACAAAGCCTTGACAAACAGTGTTATCTTAGTAGGAGAAAAGGAATTTTTGGAAGTCCTTAAAGAGAAAGATACCCCTTGTTTTGCTATCATAGTCAAGCCAAAGATAAAGCCTAAGATGATGCTAATAGGTCAAGAACCTCAAAGAAGTGTTGGTCCAATAGGTCAAGAACCTTAGAGAAGTGTTGGTCCAAAGGAAGTGCGAGATTTGTTGAACAAATACAAAGGGATAGTTGCAGAAAACAGTTCAGACACTTTGCCACCAGAAAGGGATATTAGTCACTATATAGACCTCATACCTGGTTCTACATTGCCCAATAAGGCTGCTTATAAACTGACCCCTGGACAAAATGCTGAAGTTGCAAGACATATTCAAGGACTATTGGAGAAAGGCTTCATTAGGAAGAGCATAAGCCCTTGTGCAGTGCCTACAATCCTAGCCCCTAAGAAGGAGGGTACATGGAGGCTATGTACTGACTCTAGAGCCATCAATAGGATAACCATCAGATATAGGTTTCCTATGCCAAGGATAGAAGATCTTATGGATTGTCTAGGAGGAGCAAAATACTAATCAAAAATTGACTTAAAGAGTGGGTATCATCAAATTAGGATCAGAGAAGGGGATGAGTGGAAGACAGCTTTCAAAACCAATGAGGGATTGTTTGAGTGGGTGGTGATGCCTTTTGGCCTTTCAAATGCTCCTAGCACCTTTATGAGGTTAATGAATGAGGTCCTCAGACCTTTTATCAATCATTTTTTTGTTGTTTACTTAGATGACATATTAATCTTTAGCAAGGATATGGATAAGCATCTGATACATCTAGACATGATGATGAAAGGATTACATGAGGAGAAGTTAAGAATCAATTTGGACAAATGTCTGTTTTTACAAGATGAGCTGATATTTCTTGGTTTTGTCATCTCCAAGGGCAACTTGAAAATGGATCCTTCCAAGGTTGAAGCCATAGTGAATTGGCCCACTCCAAAATCTTCTAGTGAGGTAAAGAGCTTTCATGGTCTTGCTAGTTTCTATAGAAATTTTGTCAAGAATTTCAGTGGGGTGAGTGCACCAATGATAGATACCATCAAAGGGGGGAGGAAATGTAAATTTGTATGGACTGATGTTGCAGACAAGTCATTTGAATACTTGAAGACAAGAGTCTCTCAACAACCTATCTTAATACTCCCTGATTTTCACAAAGTCTTCACCATTGAATGTGGCGCTAGTAAGAGAGCCATTGGGGGTGTTCTCAATCAAGAAGGGAGACCTGTGGCATTCTTCAGTGAAAAACTTAATGAAGCAAAGCAGAAGTACTCTACATATGACTTGGAGATGTATGTCATGGTTCAGTCACTTAGGAAGTGGAGGCATTACCTATTGCCCAAGGAATTTATTGTATATACTGACAATCATGCTTTGATTTTTCTTAACAGGCAGGAGAAATTGAACCATAGACACCTCAAGTGGATGGAATACTTGCAAGCATTCACTTTCACCATTAAACACACGAAAGGGGTGGCTAACAAGGTAGCTGATGCCTTGAGTAGAAGAAACTTGGCTATACAAGAAATCACTTTGGAAAGTGTAGGTATCTCTGTCCTCAAAGATATGTATCCCAATGATGGAGATTTCAAAGAAGTTTACAAAGTTTGCTTGGAACTAGGAGATAGATATCACACTGAATTTGCAGACTACATGATTCAAGGACTTTTGTTTAAAGGGAGTCAGCTTTGTATCCCTGATTGTTCTATGAGAGAGAGCATTATAAAAGAGAAACATTGTGGATGTCTTTCAGGCCATTTTGGTCTTGACAAGACACTTGAATTGGTGAGAAGATTCTATTTCTGGCCCAAGATGCAGTCTGATATAAGGAGATTTGTAGTGTTGTTTAGTTTGTCAAAAATCCAAAGGAACAAGTTCCAATGCAGGCTTGTACACACCATTGCCAATCCCTAGTAAACCTTGGGACTCCTTAAGCATGGATTTTGTGTTGGGTCTTCCAAGGACCAAAGCAGGTTATGACAGTGTTTATGTGGTTGTGGACAGATTCTCCAAGATGGCACACTTCTTACCTTGCAAGACTACACATGATGCTTCAAAGAAATCGTAAGACTCCATGGTTTGCCTCTCACCATTGTCTCAAACAGAGATCCAAAATTCTTGGGACATTTCTGGCGTACCCTATGGAAGAGACTTGGGACAAACTTAGCCATGTCATCTGCTTATCACCCTCAGTCAGATGGACAGACTGAAGTCATCAATAGATCTTTGGGAAATCTCCTAAGATGTCTACCAAAGGAGTATGGGGTAGCATGGGATTCAATCCTTCCACAAGGAAAATTCTCCGATAATGATTTTGTCAATAGGAGTTCAGGACTCGGTCCTTTTCAAATTGTCTATGGATCACACCCTAGGGGTGTATTGGAGCTAAGAGATATTTAGGACCTTGGTCAAAGGAGTGCTCAAGCTAATGATTTTGCATAAGTCAAGAAGAACATACACCAACAAATCAAGGAGAGACTTCAACATACCTCTGAGAAATACAAACAAGCAACAGATGTCAAGAGAAGAGATGTTCACTTCAAGGTAGGAGACATGGTTATGGTTCACCTGAAGAAGGAAAGACTATCTAAAGAGAAATACACCAAGCTCATGATGAAGAAGATTGGCCCTTTCCGAGTCTTGAAGAAATGTGGCAACAATGCATGTAGGATTGAATTACCTTCCAATATTGGTTTATCCCCAATCTTCAATGTGGCTGATCTATATGCCTACAAGGGTCCTATTACTAATGTGTCTACTGCAAGTGATCAAGATCTTCAATAGGACAAGGAACTACAAGAACTACCTCAACCACCTTTGCAAGAAATTGAATGCATTCTGGATAAAAGGATAACAAAACAAACCAGGAGGTCTACATACTAGGAGTATCTAGTAAAATGGAAACACCATTCCTTGGAGGATGCTACTTGGATGACTCCTGCAGACATCAAAAAAGCTGGATTCACATTAGAAGATATCCCAACTCAAGGGACTTGAGTTCTCTTTGTCTTGGGGAGTATGGTGCAGTGCACCCATGACAGTCACTAATTTCATGATTTTGTATTTGTAATAACTGGATAGATCATAGAGATCATCCTATTTTGTTTTGGATCCACTTGTGTGGTCAAGGATCTCTAAGGCACTCTTATAAGCCTTGTGATGCCTTAGTCCAATGGGATCATTAGTTTTAGCATTAAGTTGATTTAGGTGTGTTTGATGCTTTAGATGAGTCTTAGCTTTGATTTTATTAGATTCATGTCATTTTGATCATGTTTTGTCAAGATTGATAGGTTAGAATCCAAATCAAAAGTCTCCGAGTTGCAAAAAGACAAAAAGTTGCAAAAGACAAAAAATTGCAAAATGTTGCAAAAGATGTAAAAATGTTGCTTGAGAGTTACAAGATGGAAGACCAACAGTCACAAAGGGATTTGGATCATTTTGACTTCACTTATGAAGTGGATTTAAGTTGTTACTTCAAACCCAAGTGGTTAGAAGTTTTGTTTTGGTGTTCTAATGCAAAATGAATGGAAGATGAAGAGTTTTTCTGAGCTTTATTGACTGGTACAGCCGTGTCTGGTGTTGTCCTTGCAAGATAAGTTCATGTTTTGAAGTTACTTTGTGTTATCTTGACATTTCAGTTGATTTGGGATTGATTAGTTTAGAGTAGAAGTGTTTTTGAGTTCATTTTCTAAAACCAGTCCGGGAAGACGCCTATTTGGAGCCCGTTTCACAAATGAAGTCCTAACTTGCATTTGAACCGGTGAAATTCCTCACCCTTCTGGAAAATGCAAGTTAGGAGGGTGTATTTATGGATTCCTAAAGCTCAGAGTGTGGCTCGAAGGGCAAACCATGTTTGCATCAAGCCCTAGACTGAATATCTCAATGTATTCAGCCAGGAATGAATGTAATAGTAATGGTATTTTGAAGAATTAAATTGTTGGAGTGAACTGGAGGTAGATTTGAGTTGTTTGGAGTTAGTAGAGAAGATTTGAAGCCCTGCACCAATCCCATGCACCCATTTCCTAGCACTTGCTTTGATTTCCAAACCTAGTCTGGCCAATTAGGTCTGTGAGCTTTGTAAGAGTTAGGTGATGCAAGAGTGGAGTTGGAACCCAAGGCTTTGGGGATCATCATAACTTCCAAAAGGGTGTCTAAATCTACCCTTAGTTTTCTTAGGTGTGATCGGGAAGAAAAGTTATGTTCTATAACCTAGTTGGATAGACCTACAAGGAATTCTAGGACAGTCATGGTTTGGTATATTGCAAAAGTTGGAGGATCAGTCTGAGGGTTGATTCCCTATCCTTACATCATAAGTAAGGTGTCTCAATCATTAGTTGGGTTGTGTGAAGGCACTGGTGAAGGTTTCTAGGTTTTGGCTTAGAATAGGGCTAGTGTCCCTAAAGCATAATATTGCAGGATATTGGTTGGAGCATTGCTCAGCTTGCAGGAGTTGGAAAAGCATTCAATCACCTTTGATTGGTAGAAGACATTGTGTCTAAAAGGACCAAGGAGTCAGACTTTGAACAAGTTGCATTTGGGGTGTAGAAAGGGAGAAGGACCCATCACATCACTTCTTGCAGTGTGCTCTGCATTACCCATAACCTAGCCGGAGTATTGCTGGATTTGACCATTTTGTAATTCTATCTATCTAAAGATTGAAAAAGACATTATTTGTACAAAATGTACATTACTAAAGAGAGAACACAGCTGATAATTGACTATTCAATGTCAATTAACAAATGTTTAAGATAAATCAAAATGGCCTGTATGTGCATCTGCACTTGTAAAATCAATAAAGAAAATCATTATATTGCTATTTATTAAGAGCATCAATGTTATCAGCTGGTTCATTGGAAGAACAAGCAATACTGGAGCCACTCCCACTAGCTGCACCCTGCAAATGATGCTGTGTAGCAGTCTATGCCCCCCATCTAAAGAATAAAAAGACACATTATTTGTACAATAATAAAGAGAGAACACGGCTGATAATTGACTATTCAATGTCAAAATGCAAAAGATAAATTAAAATGGTTTATATGCACATCTGCACTTGTAAAATCAATAAAGAATATCATTATTTGCTCTTCACTATCAGCTGGTTCATTGGAAGGACAAGGAATTCTGAGTCACTCCCACTAACTGCACCCTTCAAATGATGTTGTGTAGCAGTCTCATACCTCTCATCCTGAATCAAGGTTAGGAAAAGCTATTTATTAGAGTCAGGGTTTTCATTTCCACTTCTTCATTATATTTCTTATTTTGTTTGGGTCCCATTTGTAGTTAGCAAAAATATTCTGTTAGTTTTTGGTTTATACACACACACACACACTCTTCATTGTAAGTGATCAGTAGTTGCCAATAGTTGGTAGTTCTCAGCAACCATCGGCCATTTTCTATACTTCTATTGTAAAAAAGAAAAGGACAGCATGTATGGAATTTCCCTGAACCAACTTTATGTAAACTCATGAAGAAATACACCAAGAAATCTGTGTGTACTTGTTGTTATGAATTCTTTATAGTTTCTACATTCATTATACTATTTACTGAATGATATTCCATCAATTAGACTTAAGCAGTAAACATTTGGTGTCATTGCCTATAAGAATCCTGGTAGAGTATGAAGAGAGGCAACCGAAAATGGCAATGTAATGAGGCAGCCAGCACAAGAAAGAGAAAAACGACCTTACACAAGCACTGACAAGGATATCATGAGGATGATGAAAGATTTGAAAGCGGAAAAACAAGCCATCAAAGCAAATAAGGGAGAACTATTGTGTGCAAAATCAAAAATTGAAGGTCAAATTAAAACAAACTGCCTCAAGAAATTGTTCTGAGACATCTACCAAGTTTTGGGACATTCTATGAAGGAATGCCTATACAACTCAAAAACAAGAAGCACACAAGTGCTGTTTGCACAAGGCAAACAATAGACCACATTGAATACAGTGCCAACACAACAAAACAACAACAATGATGCACTTGGCAAGCACCACAATAGGAGAGAGAATGATTATCAGTTTAACAATAATAGTGGAACAAGAAGCAAAATCCAGTATGATGTCAAAGGACGACCCGTGATACAATGTTGTGAATGGAATGAATGGGGACAGCTGGCCAAAGAATGTCTGAATTATTAGAACAAGGTAGGAATGCTATGCAAGTGGTGAGGACTTGGTGATCACAAAGGCACATATGTCCAAAACAAAAAGGCAACATTAAGTTGATAGACGTGGAAGGACAAGAAAAGGCAATTATGGTTGTCACCTAAGTACAAACCAAGAAGGTTATATACCTAAACCCTCTTATGGAGAAAAAAAGGCTCTGAGAAGCAAAGGTGGAGGTGGAGCAAGCCATAGCAAAGGAATGGAGGAGCTCCAATGAAACAGCAAGTATCTCCAAACAGTAGGAATCTAATAAAAAAATTGTAAGGAAGTTATTACAAACCACTATACCTATAAGAATGACAATCCCTTGTAAAGAGAACAAGACAATAGGGGATGAAAAATTCAGAAACGAGAATGTACAAGTGTAGACATGATAATACAACCACCACCGCACAAAAAGCAAGCTGCCGATATGATATTTCTAGAAAAAAAAACATGTGAAAGAAACTGATAATAGTGCATATGCAGATCTTAGGGAGAACCTTGACAAATTCAATTGTCAATGGAGGATTGGGAGTAAATGTATTGCCATAAGATGAAAGGAAATGCCTAGGGAAACCAACCCTCTAGCAACTAACCTTCCAACCGATTGGAGAAGATCAACACAGAATTCAACCATTAGGGATACTAATGGCACAGAAGGTAATGGTTGGGACTCAACAATTCTTGCTAACCTTAGTGGTTTTCCCTTCAGAGAAAAGATCGTACAATGCACTACAAGGGGCCATACTTTGAACGAGACAAGGTAATAAAGTATGAGGAAATAACAAGGAAATCAAACTTGGAAAAAGAAGGTAGCCCCCATGCGATCAAGGTAGGAGATGACTGAGATTCAGTACTCGAAGTTGTCACATTCAAAATCTTATGGAATACAAAGACACCTTGGCATGGACATACAAAGATCTGAAGGGAATACCTTCGGAACTTTGTGTGCATAGAGTTCTCTTAGTACTAGGAGTGAAACCCATACGGAAATGACCATATAGAATGAATAAGAATTATGCAATGAAATTCCAAGAGGAAATACAAAAAAACAATGTTAGAAGTGGGTATTAATCTTCAAAGTAGAAACCAACAATTGGCTCTTTCAGATAGTCAGATCACTTAAAATAGAATCTGTACATATTTGGATATGTGTAGATTTCAGATGCCTCAATGCAGTTACAATTGAAGATTTGTTCCCAATCCGTTTCACTGATTCAATTCTTGAGGAAGTTGTTGGTCATGAAATCTACTCCTTTATAAACAGCTTCTCTAGGTATAATCAAGTGAGTATACCATAGGAAGACAAGCTGAAAACAACATTTGTGGTGGAGAATGCAGTCTATGCATATAATCAGATGTCATTTGGACTATGTAATGTTTCAACTACATTCGAAAGAACAATTCTCCGCATCCTTGACAAGATGTTAGTTGAGAATTTTGAAGCATTCCTCAACAATTGGTCAATTTACAATTGCTAGGAAACCCTCCCGAAGACTCTCATTGGATGTATGGAACAATGCAGACCCGCATAGCTGACCCTATATCCAAAGAAATGTCAATTCATGCTACTAGGAGGTAACTTACTTGGACACAATTCGTAAAGCAACAATAAATAAAGGCAATTGTATAGATGGAAGCACCAAAGAACGGTACAAGAGTTGAATCATTTCTAGGTAATCTCAGATATAATCAAGTGAATATAGCGGAGGAAGACAAGCTGAAAACCATATCTGTGGTGGATAATGGAATCTATGCATATAATCGGATGCCATTTGGACTATGTAATGCTTTTGCTACCTTCCAAAGAATAATTCTCCACATATAATTCTCCACATCTTTGACAAGATGTCGGTCGCGATTGTTAAAGCATTTATCAATGATTGGTCAATTTACAATGTCTAGGAAACTCTCCTGAAGGCTCTTACTAAATGCATGGAACAATACAATACCATGAATCAACCTGATTCAGTGTAATTTTAGTTCCTTAAATGTGTTATCTTGATCCTTTGTCCATGTGAAAATAGCCCTTAATTGTGAGCATATCTAGTGGGTAGGATATTAGAGCAAAGTTCTTCCAAAATCGCCAATAATAGCTGATCTAAGAGGAGCCGTCCATAGAGGAGTAAATCTATGATATACTCATTTATACCCACTTGATAACGCTATAAATCCTTATACTTGAGTGAATATAATCAGGGTAGGATATTTGAGCAAAGTTCTTCGTAAATTGCCGATAATAGCTGACCTAAGAGAAGAGATCCATAAAGGAGTAGATTTATGCTATACAAATGCAGATCCACATGGTTGACCATGTATCCAAAGAAATGTCAATTCATGATACTGTAAGGTAAATTACCTAGACACAATCTATAAAGCGAGATTAAAGACTAACCTAGATTAAAAAAAGGGTAATTGTATAGACAGAAGCACCAAAGAAAGTTACAAGATTTAAGTCATTCCTAGGCCATATCAACTAATATCGGCAATTTATAAAGAATTGTGTTCATATATCCTACCCACCAGACAGCTCATGATGAAGTGCTAGATATTCACATGGATAGAGGATCAAGAGAACACATTTAAGGAACTAAATTTACACCTAATCAATTCTCCCATCCTAACATACCCAGATTGGAGTAAGGAGTTTAATGCACATGTAGATGCATCAAACATTGCGATCGAAGCAACATTAGCACAAGTGGGACCACAAGGACTAGATCTAGTCTTCTTCACTAGTCGAATATTATCAAGGGTGGAACATAACTATAGTACGACAAAGAGAGAAGCACTAGCAATAGTTTACTCGGTACAAAGATTTCAGCACTACCTCTTGGCAACACCCTTCACATCCTATGTGGACCACCAAGCACTAACATACCTAGTTAACAAACCGATTATTCAAGGGCAAGTAAGCATATGGTTAATACTACTACAAGAATCCACATTCACTAGTATCATACGACCAATAAAAACCTCATGTCATAGCAAATCAATTATCAAGAATAAAGTTAGATGAACCCTTGAAAGGCATGAATGAAGATTTTCCAGATGCCCACTTATTTCAAATACCTACACTACCACCTTGGTTTGAGCACATTAGGAAATAACTCCCTATATCAATGTTTCTAAAATATATGCAACCAACAAAAAAAAGAGAAAAGTAGCTCTAAAAGTGGAGCATTTCATCTCATCAACAAGTTATTGTACAAAATGAATCCAACCACATCCTTAGATGGTATACCATTCAAGAAGATATAAAGGGTGTAGCAACATGGGACCAAATGCAACAGCCAAAAATGTTCTCCTAGTTGGTCTGTAATGGCAGACACTACATACAGATGCACGAGAATGGATAATCAAAAGTGACACCTACCAAAGGGTAGGGAAACCATTGAAAAGAGACTGCATGCCACTCTCACCATCCCATCTGCAAGAACTCTTTGAGAGGTGGCAACTGAATTGTACTGGCCCATCAAGGTTAGCCAATTGTACAAGTGTAGATATATCCTTGTGGCCACCAAGTACTTAACCAAACGGGAAAAAGCCAAAGCACTAGCAAACAATACAATACTTAGAAAAATGATATTTTTCTATGAACAAATCGTCACCAGGTATGATATCCCTATTCATATCACTAGTGACAAAGGAGGCCACTTTGGGAATCATGTAAGTCAACTGACAACTAAGTTCTAAATATTTCACACCTTTTCAAGCCCATACAATCCAAGAGAAAATGATCAAGTAAAATCAACAAAGTACTCATTTTTATCATCCACAAATACTACGATATTGAAAAAACCGACTTGGAGCAAAAATCACCAACTGTGCTATGGGCCTATCGAACAATGTATAAAGTAACTACAGGACACATGCCTTTTCAATTAATATATGGCCAAAAGCAATGGTCTTTATTGAATACTTGGGACCAAGCTTTAGAATTGCCGCGGAGAACCGACTAGCTGATACCCTAAGTTTAAAAGAAATACTACCAATTAAACAAGCTTGATGAACGAAGTGTTAAGACAATAGGCAATGGAGGGGATACAAAAACAATGGAAGTATTAGCATGACAAGCACCTCTGAAGAATGAATTTTTGACCTAGATAATTTTGATATGTGCAGAAGCATCGGCTATTATGATAGGATTATATTCTTCATAAGGAGTCATCTTAAAGAATAGCAATTAGCCTTATTTAATTTTCTTTTACCACTCTTTGAAGTTGGCCCCCTTTACAAATATCATTCAATGCCCTTAATGAGGGTCACAAATTTAAGGTAGTGATTTTCTCCTAATATGGCAGGGGCGTGACATGCTCAATACCCAACCATCCACCATGACATGTCATTCATGAAGTATTACAAAATGACAACAAGAAATGATCATCATAGGGGAAGAAGATATCAAGATCAGCCAAGGAGAGATATACAGTAGCAGTTGGGAAAGATCACTATAGCCACCTATGATAGATTCAACGAGGTCACAACTCAAGTTTGTTTGTAGAAATTAGATACCTATTTCTCCTTAAACCACATATATTAGGAGGAAGCAATCAAGTTTGCAACACTTCACCTAAAGGGTGTGGCTCACAAGTATTTGGTATCGTGGCATGGTGACCCAAGGACATGCCTCAATCACTACCCTAGAGGAGTTCAGCCAAAGATTGATGGAAAAATAGGGCACAATCGACCACTATGTTGCACGGTTTCAAAGGCTATCAATGATGGTTCTAGGAGTGACTAAGTGGAGCCTCATAGTGCTTTTTGTTGAGGGCCCAAGGGTTTTGTAAGGACATTTGATCCAAATTCCTTGCAAGAAGCCATTAGGAGAACCCTCAACTAAAAGACAATTGAGAATCGCTAACCCATACCTAGAATGAATCAGTCAATATATTGGCTTCAGAGTGTGGTGTACTCCAAAATTGATTTACAATCAAGGTATCATCAAATAAAGGTTAGAGATGAGGATGCACGCAAAACAGCTTTCAGATGTACAAAGTATTGGTCATGCCATTTGGATTGACTAATGCAACTACCACCTTCCAGTCATACAAGAATCAAGTATTTATTTAACAATTGAGTAATTTTTTGTTAGTTTTTTTTTATGATAACTTGACTTATAATAAGACATGGGAGGATGACTTGAAGCACATAAATGAGGTGCTTGGCATATACTAGAACAACGTTCATTCTACACCAAAGTATTTGAATGTGAGTTTGGTTTGATGGCAGAATTGTATTTGCATAAGATTAGTGCAAGGGGTTAGCATAGATAAAGAGAAGATAAAGGCAATAAGGGATTGTCCTAGGCCTAAGACTTTGTCACATTTGAGGGGATTTGTGGTACTTTGCAGCTACTATAGGAGGTTTGTCAATGGGTTTTCACAGCTTGCAACCCTATTGACAAATTTAACAAACAAGATAGCCATCGCTTGGAATATTTCAGCACAAAGAGCTTTTGCAAGCTTAAAGAGGTAATAAGTTACATGTTCTATTTTGACTATTCCAAATCCTTCACTTTCATTTATTTTAGAATGTGATGCTTTGGGAAGGGGATTGGAGCAGTTTTGATGCAAAATAGACATCCTATAATATTTGAGGGTAGAAACCTCAAGGAGACAGAGAGAAGCTTCTCTATTTATGACAAAGAGATGTTAACCATCATGCATACAATAGCCAAATTCAAGCAATATTTGATTTGTGTGAAGTTTTTGGAGAAAATGAACAATAATAGGTTGAAATTCTTCCTTAGTCAAAAGGATTTGAATGATAGATAGCAAAAATGGGTGTATAAGCTACAAGTCTATGATTTTGACCTATGTTACCTATTCCGGCCCCCCAAGCCCCCAGACCTGGTTCGTGGTTCGGTGACTGTTCGCCTATGGGTCTGGCCCAAAGGTGATCGATTCAATCCAGCCGAACTGGACTTCGGACCCAAGCTAACTTGGCCATTCACTTATTTTTTGCCCATTTAATATTTTTTGCAAAATTTGGAAAAGAGGCACCCACTCACTTAATTTTTGCAAATTTAATAATTTTTTCACATCCAAAACCCTAAAAAGTGAATTGAAAAGGACTTATGTTGGCTTTTATGATTCATTTGGTGTGCAAATAGATTGTTTTCTCTTGAGGTGGAGCAAGTAGGTGGTTGAGCAAGAGTTTGGTTGTGCAAGGAGTTAATGATTGATTTGTGAATCTTCGTCAAGTGTTTGTGCCTCATTCCTACACCTTTGCAAGATTCTAATGAATGAAAGAGGTAAGTTTTTTTTTCATTTGATTTTATTTTTGTTTAAGCTTTTAAATTTTTTCATTTCTCTTTCATTGTCCATAAGATCTACCTATTTTTTTCCATTCTCTTGTTTTTATGTTTAATATATATAAAACCTCTTGCCATAGGAATTGCAATGGCATCTACCTCTTCCTTCGTAGGCAATAATGAACAACAAAGAATAGATCCAAATTTTGATTCTCCTTTGTGGAAATATGTTGATATTATAAGACCTTCCAAGAGATGGTGCATTCCGTTGAAAATGTCGGGGTATATTATCGTGCAGTGGGCCATTTGCATGGATACCCTGAAAGAGGAGTCCTGAAATGCCCTGAAAAAAAGGAGCACCTATACCAAATGAAATGGTATTAAAATATATCACGGAGCATGAAGAAGCAGAAGAGAGAGAAGCACGTAGACAAAATATGACCACTAAACAAAAATCAATGGGAATGCAACCCCCATCTTCAAATATTGCAATAGAAGACCACCCCTTTTATACTACCACAGCTTAGCCTGAAACTGAAACTCAAGCACCCATTAAATGCAAAAGAAAGGGACCTTTAGAAACTTCATTTCAAAATGAGAGTCGGGACATTGCCGACCATGACATAGCAAGATGCATCTATGCAAATGGGTTGCCTTTCAGTGTTGTTCGCTCCCCATATTGGAATATGTTGAAAGGTGTCAATGACGCTTCAAGAGGGCATAAGGTCCCTAGTTATGAGAAAATATGCACCAGACTTGTTGGAAAGAGAGGTCAAGGGGGTTAAGGATGCATTGAAACCCGTAAGGGATTCATGGATTGAGATAAGGGTATCAATTGTTTAAGATGGGTGGAAAGATGCAAGAAATCATCCCTTGATCAATGTCATAGCGGTGTCCCCTAAAGGAGCAATGTTTTTGAAATCTATGGATTGTGAGGGACAAGAAAAGATGGGCAATTTATTGCTAATATTCTCATCTCTGTCATTGAGACAGTGGGACCTAGAAACGTTGTCCAAGTCATAATGGACAACACAAGAATTGTAGAGTTGTTGGTTTGTTGGTTGAAAAGCGATATCAACATATCTTTTGGACACATTGTGCGGTCCACTCACTCAATCTTATGCTACAAAAGATTGGGAACAAAATTGGGTGGATTAAAGAGGTGTTTGCAAAGGTTGAGGACATCCAAATGTTCGTCACAAACCACCACATGACTCAAGTAATTTTCAGATTATTCTCAAGTTTGGAGTTGTTAAAGGTAAGTGAACTTGAACTTGAAGTAGTAATTTAATTTTTTTTTTAAATAGTAGTCTACACTTTTGATTTTCATAATATGATTGTGTAATGTTTATTCTTTTTTAAAGTTTGTCTCTAGTAGTTGTATTTTTTTGCTCTAATTTCTATTACAGGTTGCTGAGACCCATTTTGCATCAAACTTAATCTTCTTGAGATGACTTGTGAAAGTGAAAGTGGCACTTTGCAATATGGTGATCAATCATAATTAATCTATATGGAGGCAAAGTAGCACTGAGAGGGCAACAAAAACTAAGCAAAGGATATTGAAAACTCATGGTGGGAATGTGTAGAGTATCTCCTTAGCTTCACTAAGCCCATTATGGGCTTGCTTCGCTACACTGACATGGATAGGCCTTGCCTTAGAGAGGTTTATGATGGCATAGATCCATGCTTGAGAAGATGAAGAAAATCATAAATGACAAAGAGCAAGACCCTGAGGAGACCTTCAAACAATTGCAAACAATTACAAGCAATTGTTGTAGAACGATGGAACCTGTTGACCACTCCTCTACATCTGCTTGCCTACGCATTGACACCAAAATATTATAGCAACCAATATCTTGATATGTCAGGAACGTTGTCACCATATAAAGATTTAGAAGTGTATGATGGGTACAAGGGAGCATTCCTTTGACTCTTTCATGATGATGATAAACAAGATTTGATTATAGATAAGTTCATAGAATTTGTGAATACAAGAGGTCTAAGTAATGATGCTCTTCATCGTCAGTTTAGGAAGGATGCTCATAGTCGGTGGTACCTCCATGGCCAACGATTCCAATTGCTGCAGCCCCTTGCAATCAAAATTATATCACAAGTTTTATTTTTTTTTTAAGATTTACTTTGCCTTCATGGGTTGTTAGTAATTTTATTTTAATTGTTTACATTGTCTTGTCTCCATAGGTTGCTAGTTCATCTGCATCAGAAAGAAATTGGAGCACATATTCTTTCATCCACTCAGTAAAGCACAATAGGTTACAATCAAAAAGCACGGAGAACTTAGTATATGTGCATTCCAACTTGCGTCTCCTTTCACACAAGCAGAATGAATACAAAGAAGGGGAGATGAAGATGTGGGATTTAAATGCAGAGCATGCGGACTTGGATGCTTCCACTTCTCAGCTTGCAATTGCTGAATTGGAAAAATCTGGCAGCAAGAATGATATTGGTGCAGCTGATCCCATTGGCAATGACACTATTTGTGAATCAACTAATACCATTGAAGAAGAAGAAGATGGAGATGAAAAAGAAGAATAATTATTAATCCATTAGTTGAAACAATGATACTTGAACAGTTGAAGTTGATGTTATGATTTATCATTTGACATTTTAATATTTTGATGCTGAACTTGCAGTATATGATGTTATGATGGTATGATCATGATGCTATGATTACAAGTTTATGGTGTTTTTGTTGTTTATATGATATTAAGTGATATTCTAATCTCAATTCATGCTTACAGGTTGTGTGTGCATGTGTGTATATATTACACGTTTTCGTACTAAGGAACCCAAACCCCATTTCAAAATTTTGGCATACCGACAAACCAGTTCCTCGAA
Source organism: Thuja plicata (assembly GCA_018584345.1). Classification (NCBI taxonomy): domain Eukaryota; kingdom Viridiplantae; phylum Streptophyta; class Pinopsida; order Cupressales; family Cupressaceae; genus Thuja; species Thuja plicata. The sequence goes on from MU217572.1 coordinate 418,320, forward strand.
CCTAAACTTGAACCCAAACCCGAACCAGCAACTTAGATTTTGACATTAAAAATGTTAAGAGAATATTGTGGTTGTTGATGCCATCGCAAGGAAACTTATTTCTGCTCTATAGCTGATATATCTTCTAATTGGAAGGTTTATATAGTAGCTGAATATGCAAAAAGCACCTTTGCTATTGACATTTTGAGTGGAAATTGTACAAAGTGGTTGATGAGCTCATTCTTTATAAGGATTGGGTGTATCTTGTGCTGGAATCAAAACTGAAGGAGAAAAATTTGATGGCATGTCATGACACACCACTTACTAGTCATCCAAGGCTTTGCAAGACATAAAAGCAAGGAAGTGTTTTCATGTAAAGGGCTGAAAATTGATGTCTTGAGGCATGTTAAAAAGTGTTTTCTTTGTCAACAAAACAAAATATAGAATAGATTTCCGAAAGGTTAGTTGGAGCCCCTAACCATTCAAATCAGGAATGGGAAAGTATCTCCATGGATTTCATCACAAGGCTCCCAAAGGTGCAAGGTAAGATTATATATATGTGGTTGTTGACAGACTCATTAATTATGCTCATTTTCTTGCTATATCTTCAGAGTACAAGGCCCCAAAAGTGGCAAATTTTTTAGAGACTTAGATTTCAAGGACTGCCAAGGAACTTTCTAAGTGATAGGGATAGCAGATTTATCAATCTCTTCTCACAATAGCTCTTTAGATTGACAAATACATAATTGACCCCATGCACTAGCTATCATCCTCAAACCGATGGGCAAACGGAAATCATGTACAAATGGATAGAAGATTAATTGAGGAACTTTGTTACTAGGCAGCAAACAGCATGAGTCAAGTGGTTGCACCTTGGGGAGTATTGCTACAATACTACTCATTACATGTCTATGAGTATGACTCCTTTCAAGGCATTCTATGGCTTTGATGCTATTTCATTCATTGATTAATACTTTCGGATAGTAGAGTACTAAGGGCTAGATATTTGATTCAACAAAGCTTAGACATAGTAAATGTATCCAAAGAGAACCTACGGCAGTCCCAAAACCAGCAAAAGTCATATGCTGATTGCCACCAAATGAAAAGGGTTTTTGAGGTGGGAGACATAGTAATCTTGAGGTTACAACCCTATAGACAATCTTTCCTAGAATGAAGTGGTGGTGAAAAGTTGAAGCCACAATTTGATAGACCTTACAAGATCATAAGGATCGGTGAGGTTACACATGGGCTGGAACTTCAAGAGAACAACAAGATTCATTAAAATTTCCATGTGTCATCTCTTAAGAAGGCCCTTGGACAGCAGATCACTCCTTCCCATAGTTCCCAGACTCGCCACGACTCAGCGAGTTCTAAGCTAGGTGACCCTCGCTGAGTCCCAAGGGCCCAAACTCGGGCTTGTCCAATCCTGGGCAAGACTCACCAAAAACCAAGATTCGCGGACTCAACCCAGACCCAGTGAGTATCAATGCCTAGACTCGGACAGTGTACAACAGCATCAATTAACTTTAAAAATATAAAAGTGATTGTTTCAAGTTGTTTTTTATTATCTATATTGCCTCTACAACCCTAAAATGAGTTCATTTCATTGTATTGGAAAAATAGGAGGAGAAAATGAGTTGTGAGAAGAAAAGAAAAAAAAGTGCATTGAAGGGCAATCAGCAAGGAAGAAGACCAAAAATGGTCAACAAACCGCACTGGGGTAGCTTATTACTCACATTTGGTGCATTAAGAGCTCCATACCAACGATTGGAAAGAGGTTGCATTTCATTTCAAGTTTGTTCTAAGAGGTAAGATTGAATTTTTTGTTTTTTTTTTTGTTTTTTTGTACTTTCTAAGCAAAAACTTCATTGTTTTGTTTTAAATATTTCAGTTCTTTTACTTTCAAACTTCAAGGAAAGTACAATCAACAAACCCCATATTTATTTATTTTTAAGAAAGTTACAGACCCTACATTATTTTTTGGAACAACCGTATTTTTGGGGGGTATTAGTTTATAAATGATGATGCACAGATGTTAATTTTTTTGTAATTATGTCTTATTGCAGGAGCCTTAAAACTTTTGAAAATCATATTTTTCACAATGTCTAGTTCTACTCCTTGAACAACCATAGGTAGAAAGGATGAAACTTGGAAACATAGTGAACCTTTTACCGAACAAAAAAAAAGGAGAGGCTAAACATAAATATTGCAAAATAATTTTACATGGTGGCATTAATAGATTAAAATACTATATTGCCCAAATATGTGGCCATGATGCTGATCCGTGTATTTTAGAAAGTGCTCAAGCTATTCGTGAGTGCCAAGCGCAATTAGAAACGATTGAAGCACAAAAGGAAAAGAAGAAGAGGTAAAGGGAGGAGTTGACGAGTATTGGTTGTGTTGTAGAGGCTTCTTCCATGCCTCCATTCTGTCCTAGTGCTTCTGCTTCTCCTTCTGCTAGTGCTTCTGCCTGTGCTAGTGGCACTATTAGCATTGATCTAGAGTTCGTAAATCTAGGATGGATTCAAATTTTGAGCCACACTACTCCTGGTTCCCAATCGTCGCTTAAGAGCATGGGTTGGAACAAGGAGGTACATGATGCAGTTAGACGTGCAATTGGCCAATTTTGGTATTGTTGCACCATTTCATCTTTGCATCTAGGTAATTCTTTTTTATTTGATTGTTTTAAAATTTATAGTTTGCTTTGTTTAATAAATTTTTATTGGACATACTTATCTTATTTAATTTATGTGTGACAAGTCTCTTATTGGCAAAACATGATTGATGCCATAACTATTTGTGGGGCAAGGTTCAATGCCCCTTCTGAAGCTGACTTAAGTGGCCCAATTTTGACATAAACGGTGGCTGATGTGAAAGACGCGTTATGGGAGCAGCATGATATATGGAGCAAAAAGGGTTGCACCATCATGACCGATGGTTGGACCGATATCAGGAATAAAACACTCCAGAATTTTCTTGTTTCTTCCAGAGGTGATTGATCATTCTACTTCCCTAGATGCATTGAGTATTTTGAATTTGATTTAGTGATTAGAATTTTGAATTTATGATTTATTAATAGATCATCGATTTTGCTTTATTTTCATGTGCCACCATGTTCCTCGAGTCAATTGATGCTTCCGCACATTCCATAAATGCTACATTCCTATGTGAGGCTATAGAGGAAGTCATACTTGAGGTGGGTGAGGAAAATGTAGTTCAAGTGGTAACTGATAATGCAGCAAGTTATGTTGTTATGAGTAGACATTTGAAGGAGAGACACCCAAGTATATTTTGGTCTCCATGTGTCGCTCATTGCCTTGACCTCATATTGGAGGATATTGGCAAGCTTCCATGGATCAAGACATGTGTGGAAAAGGCCAAAAATATTTGTAATTTTGTGTACAATCACACATAAGTCCTTAGTCTAATAAAGAAATATACGGGGCAGAAGGAGTTGGCTCGTCCTAGAATCGCTAGATTTGCCACCAATTTCATCACATTGATACGGTCAAAGGTAGTTTTGAGGCATATGTTTGTTGGTAACAAGTAGACTTCCTCATCCTATGCTATGACCACTGCAAGGATTGATGTGGAAAATTGCATTTTTTTATGAGGCAGGCTTTTGGGCCCCTTGTGCAGAGATTGTGGTATCAAATTTTTTATAAATTCTACTTTATATTTTACTTTTAATTTCTATTAATATTTTTCTTTTATTTGCAATTTTGCTTGTTGTTATTCACACTTAACTATTTGAGTTTCACAACATTTGCAGCTCATTGAGCCCTTGGTAGTTGTCCTACGAGTTGTTGATGGGGAGAAGTCCGCGATTGGCTACACATATGAGATCATGGATAAGGCCAAGGAGGCCATTAGATTCGTCTATGGAGAAGATGAGAGAAAGCATCGTCCCATTTGAGAGATAAATGATAGGAGATGGCACCTCTAGCTTCACAAGCCCCTCCATGCAACTGCTTATTACCTCAATCTAGCATTCCATTTCTACCCCGAGTTCAAGGCGAATGAGGAAGTTTTTGATGGGCTCCACTCAGTGATAGAGCAGATGTCGTATGGTAGTGACGATACCACCACTACAATCCACGAGACAAAGGCCTTTTCTAATACACAAGGGGAGGTCTCCTCTCATCAAATTTGCAAAGATAGATAAAATCGCAGCCAAGTAAAAATATATTTTAAGTGCATAATTTGATTTTATAACTTAAAGTCTTAAAGTTGGAAATGAGACTTTTTTTTCGTTTGCTTATCTCAGATAGATGGCGGCAAATGTTTGTTGCTAAAGCACCAAATTTTCAGACGGTAGCTATTCGCATTTTGAGCCAACCATGTAGTGCTTCTAGTTGTGAGTGCAATTGGAGTATATTAGAACACATACACTCCAAGGGGCACAATAGATTGTCTGTGGAGTAGTTGAATGATCTAGTCTTTGTTCATTACAACCTTTGTCATAGACAGAGACAAGTTTTGGACCGTGACTCCACCACAATCACACTAGAGGAGGTCAATCCACAATCGAAGTGGATCAGTAAGGCTGCGAATCTTGTCTTTAGTGATCAGGATCTTAATTGGATCGACCAAACAAATAGAGAGGTTGAGGCTGTAGCCATGGCAGAGGAGGATAGAGCACGAGAAAACATAGGCACAACTGATGTTGATGAGCGTGGCATGGAGTCACAAGCAGAAACTTTGGCTGCTATATCATCCAAGACCTACCTTAGATGCCTTTGTAGGAGGGACGCAAGCTCCTCCAAGCCATAGACTTGTAGCTTTTGTTTTGATATATGTTTGGAACATTTTATGTCATGGATTTTATATTCCATGAGTTTTGTATATATTTGACAATATCAATATATCTAAGTTTGTTATTTCCTTCAGCTACAATTTGTGTTTATACTTATGTGATTGATGTATACTTTTGTATATGATCAAACTAGCTTCTATTTGAAATGTTATTGTGTCTTTTAAGGTTTATTTAATAAAGGGTGCATGAAATAAGTTTTAAATCCCTCAAAATCTCTAAATTTCTTGGGTTTTTCACTTTCTCGAGTCTTGCCAGGTTGTTTTTGCCAAATCTCGAGTCGGGCCACCCTCGCCAAGACTGAGTCTCATTTCTATGCTCCTACCTTAAAGTTGCCCCCCATTTGATGATGAAGGAAATTTAAATTAGGACCACGAGACAATCATGAATCTAAGAAAAATGAAGCTAAGAAATAAGGTTATTCCGAAGTATTTGGTGAAATGGAAGAATCTTCAACATGAGGACACTATATCAAAAGGAGTGGAGATATTTTAGAACTCGAGTTTGAAATTTCTTGAATGCAAGCAGTTTGGGGAAGGGAGAATTGTCATGTCCCTTAGTTGGTTAGCCAACAACTAATAAAAAGGTGCTTTTTTAACACCACTATAAAATAAAATTTAAAAAAAAAAAGTAAAATATTTTAAATTTAATTTTGGTGCCTCTTTCTAGACCAACCTATATTTTAAATAAAATAAAATAAAAATAAGCTCAAACTACAAGTCAGCGTATTGGCCCTAGCACACTTATTCAAACAGCTATATATCCAATTTTCAATGGAGGGCACCATCATCTAGAAGTTTGATATGGTTTTTGAGTTTTCCCCCTACTTACCTAGTTTGGCCCTCCTTGCCCCTGGTCTTAGTCCGGTTCGAACCAGGTTCAAGTTCGGGGTCGGTCCACCTGTGGGTCCGGACAAGGTCCTTTCCCCAAGCGAACCAGGTTCAAACCCGGGCCATAAGATCTGCCTATTTTTTTTCCATTCTCGTCTTTATGTTGAATGTGTATAAAAATTTCTTGCCATAGGATCTACTACAATGGCATCTACCTCTTCCTCCATAGGCAATGTCAATCCTCAAAAATAAAAAATAGATCCAAATTATGATTCTCCTTTGTGGAAGTATGCTGATATTGTAAGAGCACTTCGAGGAGGTGGGGGATTCTATTGGAAATGTCAGAGTTGTGATGTAGAAAGAAATAGTTCATATTATCGAGTGGTAGGGCCATTTGTGTGGATTCCCTAGAAGAGGAATCAAAAAATGCCCTAGAAAAAAAGGAGCACCTATACCAAATGAAACAATGTTAACATATATCATGGAACATGAAGAAGCAGAAGAGAGAGAGAAGCATGTAGACAAAATATGTGCATTAAAAAAAATCAAAGGGAATGCAGCCCCCATCTTTGAATGTTGAGATAGAAGACCACCCCTTTTATACTACCGCAATTGATACTAAAACTGAAAATAAAGCACCCATTCCACGCAAAAGAAAGGGACCTTTGGAAACTTCATTTCAAAATGAGAGTCGAGACATTGCCGACCAAGATATAGCAAGATGCATATATGCAAATGGGTTGCCTTTCAATGTTGATCGCTTCCCATACCAGAATATGTTGAAAAGTGTCAATGAAGCTCCAAGAGGGTATAAGGGCGCGAGTTATGACAAGCTAAGAAGCACCTTGTTGGAAAGAGAGATCAAGGGGGTTGAGGATTCTTTGAAGCCCATAAGGGATTCATGGATTGAGACAGGATTATCCATTGTTTGAGATGGGTGGAAGGATGCAAGAAATCGCCCCTTGATCAATGTCATAGCAGTGTCCCATCAAGGGACAATGATTTTGAAATCCGTGGATTGTGAGGGGCAAGTAAAAGATGGGCAATTTATTGTTAATATTCTCATCTCTTCCATTGAGACACTAGAGCGTAGAAACGACCTTCAAATCATAACAGAGAATGCAAAAAATTGTAGAGCTGCTAGTTTGTAGGTTGAAGAGTGATATCATCGTATCTTTTGAACACCTTGTGTTGTCCACTCACTCAATCTTATGCTACAAAAGATTGAGAATAAAATTGGGTAGATCAAAGAGGTATATGCAGAAGCTGAGGACATCTAAATGTTAATGTTCATCACCAACCACCACATGACTCAAGGAATTTTTAAATTATTTTCAAGTTTGGAGCTATTGAAAGTAAGTGAACTTGAAGTTGTAATTTAATTAAGTAAATGGTCACAGCTTCAAGTTCTATTGCTTTGTCACTATATAGAAAGTAAGTGCCCTCTCACTATTGTTTTGCCTCCATATAGAAAGTAAGTGAACTTTGCAATATGGTGATCAGCAATAATTGGTCTATATGGAGGCAAAGCAATAGTGAGAGGGCAACAAAAATTAAGCAAAGGATGTTGGATGACTCGTGATGGGATCATGTGGAGTATCTCCTTCGCTTCGCTGAGCCCATTATGAGCTTGCTTCACTACATTGACTTGGATAGGCCTTGCATTGGAGAGGTGTATGATGGCATCGACTCAATACTTAAGAAGATGAAGAATATCATAAAAAAAAAAGAGAAAGATCCTAAGGAGACCTTCCTGAAACAATTGCAACCAATTGTTGTAGAAAGATAGAACAAGATGACCACTCCTTTACATCTTCTTGCCTATGCATTGACACCAAAATATTACAGCAAACAATATCTTGATATGTCAGGAAGGCTTCAACCATATAGAGATATAGAAGTGTCAAATGAGTACAAGGCAGCATTTCGTAAACTCTTTCCTAATGATGATATGCGAGATTTGATTACAGATGTGTTCATAGAGTTTGTGAATGCAAGAGGTCTAAGTAATGATGCTCTTTGTCATCAGTTTAAGAAAGATGCACATAGTTGGCAGTACCTCCATGGCCAACGATTCCAATTGTTGCAGCCCCTCGCAATCAAAATTATAACACAAGTAAATTTTATTTAAATTATTTTAATTTACTTTGTCTTCATAGGTTGCTAGTAATTTTATAACTTCAATAATACAATTTTAATTGTTTAGTTTGTCTTGTCTTTATAGGTTGTCAATTCATCTGCATCAGAAAGAAATTGGAGCACATATTCTTTCATCCACTCAGTAAAGCGCAAAACATTGCAATAAAAAAGAGCGGAGAACTTAGTATATGTGCATTACAACTTGCGTCTTCTTACACACGAGCAGAATGAATACAAACAAGGGGAGTCGAAGATGTGAGATATAAATGCAGAGCATACGGATTTGGAGCTTCCACTTCTCAGCTTGCAATTGCTGCATTGGAGGACTTGGACAGCGAGAATGTTATTGGTGCGGCTGATCCCATTGGCCTTGGCACTATTTGTGAATCAATTAATGCCATTGAAGAAGAAGAAGATGAAGATGAAGAATAAATTAATAATCCATTAGATGATTGAAACTTGGTATAAAGTTTCAATTGTTGCAAGTTGAAACAATGATACTTGAACTTGATGTTATCATTTGACATTTTAATATTTTGTTGTTGAACTCGATGTATATGATGTTATGATGGTATGATCATGATGCTATGATTATAAGTTTATGATGTTTTTGTTGTTTATATGATATTATGTGACATTATAATCTTAATTCATGCTTATAAGCTACACACACACACACACACACACACACATATATATATATGTTTTTGTACTAGCGCGAACCCAAACCCCATTTCAAAATTTTGTCATACCAGCAAACAGTTCTTTGAGCATACCTTGCCCTGTCAAGTTTCTTTTCAATCTGCATTTTTTACATTTTAGATTTTTATTATAACCTAGTGTGGATCTGTTCCAGGAGTTGAATCGCTATTCTGGGAGCGGTTGGGAAAAAATCAAGAGTGGCTGCAGGTTGCAAGCCACTCCAACAACGTAGCAGAGTACCCTTGAAGGGCTTAGACAGAGCTCTAGGCAAATTTACTGGTGAACAGCAGATCACAAGAGCGTACAGCGAACAGCAACCTTCAGACAGCCCTGCACATTGCTGAACCTGGGAGACCTCAGCAGCACCCACAGTTAAGGTGATCACACCCAGTGCAAGGGTTTCCAGGCAGAAATAAGGAGTACCAGGCATTGGATTCAATGCAGCTACAGGGAATAACAACACCAGCTGGGCGCCAGTCCTGCTGCACACCCTTTAGGGACCACCAACAGTCGCCATAACACTTGGATCTGCATCCGATTCACTTTAACCAGCCTACCAGACAGCACAAGTAATCATTAGAATCCTCGCCGTTACTCAGAAAATTCAGAAACCTACTACCTGGACATCAAAATTCGAGATCAGCTGATGTGCACCTGTCATTGCAGGACAAATACCCTTCCAAGTGAGTACAAACCAGATCTGAAGCAAAGGAGCAATTTAGATCGGTTTTAGGTAATTGCTCTGCTCAATCGATCGTATCATTGTGTTGGATCCCAAAATAGATTTCACGGTTGCATCTGTTTGCTAGGTCAAATTTACCTCAAACTTGTAATGAACTGTATTGAACAGAAGGATTTTTGAAATGTTATTCTTTGCGGTGAATTGTTCATCTGAATTTTCACGTACAAAAAAATTAGAAAGTTTACATCACTAAATCGGGTATCTTATACTATGTACCTCGATAAAACATAATATATTATGTAATGTAAAGAGCCGCTTTATTAAAAAGTTCAAATTTGTAATTGTCATGTCCGTTTTCTCTTCCATCTCATGCATTAAACTATTTTCAAGACAGATTTTATTTATAGCATTTCCCTAATTGCAGGTGCAGACCTTTTACTTGGCTCTGCAGGTGCCTGCATTCTTGCCGTTTACTTAAATGTTTGTAGTTCAAACAAATATTTTTGTACTTGGAAAATGAGTACATGTATCATAGAACAAAATTCACAATCTTGAGTCTGGACAATATATTTTAAGAAAGGTAAACTCGATTATAGTTGAACTTAAACACACAAGTTAAGCTGAAAACAAGTTGAATCCTTACAAAATCTTGATCAACTTTCACAAGAAGGCCTAAGGTGGTTTCGATACCACAATCACAAAAACACTGAATTTGTTTATGACATACTAAAAAAGGATACAAATCTATTTAAAGTTTATGTGTCTCAGTATCACAAAACATATTTATACCAACTAAAAAAGCATGGGAAATTAGATAAGTTTGTGTGTCGCTTGTTGATCATCGTATCAGTGTAACTTACTAAACAAGCAATCGATGTTTGTATGTTGGTTGTTTATCACTCCCACCTGCTAACTTCATCTGTCAAGTATCACCGTAATTTTTGTCCAATTCTTTGTCTATAATTGATTCACTTGAAAAACTAATTCCAAATTCTGCAATATTAGGAACCTACGAGGAGAAAGTAAAACGTAAATCTTGTACAGATTCGGATTTGCTCCATCTATACAAACAAGGGAGACTGCATACTTAACATCTAGAAATTTGTAGGCATTTAGGAGAATTATGTTGATTGAATGGAAAAAAAAAAATCGGACAAACTGGAGTTAAAAAACACAATAGATCCTCAACCAAATTCAATCTTCAAGGAACAAGAAAAGCAAAGAAACTGACCCAGAGTTGCAGCAGGTGCAACAATTCTTGCAGTGCCGCTCTCAGTGAGTATAGACGGCGGTAACGCCATTTGTCCTGTCTGGTGACCATTGGCAGAAATTTCATCTGTGTTTGCAGACTTATTTTGCCGATCCCCCGGAGATCCCGCAGTAAACTGAGTTACATCTGACTCAAAATGCTCAGCAATCGGTTTTGAACTAAAATTTGTTGATGTAGACACAGTGTCCCCATGAGGAAACGGTCTTACAGGATCATCTTGTTTCATGCTGTCATTCTGCTCTTTCTGATTTGGCGCAGCTGCAGATAGAATAGAAACTCCTTCATATTGTTCCTCTTTGTTATCAATCTTTCCAGTTGAATTAGCAACAGCTATGTAATTATTGGTCTCATTTCCAACATTAGAAGTAAGCCTTGCATCTTTGCCAAGATCTTCAAAACCAGCGTCCCAAATGTAGTTTTGTATAGTGGATCTCAGGGGCAACCCTAACCAGGGTGTAACTACAAATCCAAGAAATACACCTATTGTTGCTGCAATGAGAACCAGGATAGGAAGAGAACAAGCAATGGGCCCTACGTTTACACCGTTCTTTACAGAAAATAGTCCCATGTTTCCCCTTAATATATAATAAATGTTCTTCTCATTTCCAGTTTAAATGCAAGCACCGTACTATCGTCAAGATGCTACTGCTATTCTCTTTGTAGTTAAGACCGAACAGATCAGAAAAAAATTGATCAAAAAGGGAAGAATACAAATAAAAGGGGCTTGAATTTATCTAAATGGCTGTAATCTTGCAAAGAATGAAAGACCAATTCTAGCTAAGGGAATTGAGTGGATACCAGAAGAGTCGAGCGATAAATGAAAACAAGATCAATTTTTTCCCCTAATTCTAACGCCGTTTCATCACTCAAAACCTAAAGAACAAAATGCAATCCAAAACATCGACAAAGGTGCCTGATTAATACTTGAAGCCTCTTTTTTACGGGAGCTTTGAAGCTTGATTAAGTAAATTTGATTTTCTTGCAGGAACAAAAAAGACATGCAATTGAAATGGTTATAGATCAAAGCTCAATGAGAAGCTTCCATGGTCGATGGCAGCAGCACATTTGATTTCCCGGTGATATTGGAAAAGAGGCGGTAATCAGTCTTCCCTGATTCTTTGGTGAACGAGTTAAATAAGCTGCTAAACCTCAACAATCAAACATTATTTTACTCGGACAGGAATGTTTTGCAAAATCAATTTTATGCGTGAAAGAATGCACCATCTTTCGTGGCAGTGGATATTTATAGTAAAAGCAGAATATCTAGTTGTAGAGTACTTTCAAGAGGTCCAGGGTTTGAGACAGAATTAACTTAGTTTTTAACATGATGTCTTGCTAGGTGTAATTAAAATGGTCTATTTTTTTTATATAATTGTGGATTTATTGAGATCGAATGGTATCCAAATTAGCAAAAGATGTTTGTATACAAAATGTCTAAATGGAGAACCCAAGCTCCTAGAATAATTGAGGGGGAGGGGTGAATTAGTGGCCCCATACAATAATCTAATAATCCAACCAAAACTTTATACCACAAATATAAATCATATTATTTATCATTTTCTTATACTTTATCGAATAGCAATTTATCTTTTTTTAACCTTTACCGAAATACAGTAAATAACTTAGTGTTTACCGATCAATCCTGTTTTAGTAATGTGTAAAGCAAAACATCAAAGCAATGAACTATATACACATTTGACACATGGATTTTAAACGTGGAAACCTTGTTAAGGAAAAAACCACTTAGGACCGGTAACCCAAAATTTTCACTCTTCTGAAGTGAGCTCGGTGAAGAGTCAACCCTGTTAAAGGTTACAAACACACTATTAAGTGCGACCTTGTTAGAGGATTTAAAACTAACCGTTTATCACTTGACCTAGCATTCACTATGTTGTCAACATGAAAACCTTTTGATACTCCTTGTGATGTATCTCAATATAATAAGGATGGTTAAATCTCACTTTGTTAAGAGATTTTTTGAATCAATGGTTAAACCGAATCAGTAGATGATATGTTTATTAATACAACTTTGAATTGCAGATTTTCAAATCTATTGTAATCCCATATTACCTTTTTGATCAATGTTCTCTTCAATTCCTTTGCTCCACTTCTTTCTGCTCAGTGAATGATGTTACTTCTCTGTTAGTCAGTGTCCGTGGAATTCTTAGCTCTGTTCTTCAGCTTGTATGATCATATTTGTATGAAGACTTCTATCTTCACCAAAATTCTCTTCGGCATTCCTCTCTCTGATAATGAATTACTTATCTCTTTATATAGACATGATTTCACCGTTTCTTGTCCTTATTTTCTTCATTGATCACTTCTTAATCCGTAAAGCTCGCCATGCTTGCTTATTCCATAAATCTCTCCTTGTTTTCTAGAATAAAACATGCATTAAATCTCCTTATTATCTTTAGCTTTTATATGATCGATGAAAACAAAGTAATCAATCAGTTAACTCTAAATATGGCTCTTGGCAGCTAAGTTGTTTTGTCATTTCCTAACTTCAGTTCCCGTCAGTCAACACTTCAATTGTGCTCGGTGACTACTGCAGATAGCTTGGGCATCAACTTTAGTTTTGTTCGGTGACAATTGTAGTTAGCTCGGTAATGCTTGTTCGGGTATCACTTGCTCGGGTAACACTGTCCGTCGGGCAACATTGTGAACTTCTATACTAGGGGTTCACTATCTGTCAGGGTTTACTATCACTCGATGTACATGATTACAGACAATAAAAACTTTGTCTCTTCGGATCTTTAATTGTTGTAACAATATGTGTATGAGCAATCACACCATATTAAGTTGACATCAATGACAATACAAAACATTGACTGATTTAATGTCTTGTATTTACTTTCTGCAGCTTGGTGATCATCAACTTTGTCATCTTCAAAGATTCAATCATTTATAATTCATCAATCTCTCCCTTTGGCATTGATGGCAACATACTACTAATACAATATGAAATATATCAGTTGTAGTTCATCAAACTCTCCCAAAATTATTGTTCTATAGCCAATTCAAATATCTGACTCTCAGTAAGCTCTTCTATCTTAGATTTGATTCTTGCAGAGGACTTTCTTCATTCTTCATTCCCTTCACTGGATAGATGTAGCAACTTCTAATTTTGTCTATCCCTTTGTTGTAGAATCTCTTCTCCCTTTTCTGGATAGATATGCAGTGTTAACTTTCTCCAATTCTCTCCCTTCGATGGATCTTTCTCTGATGTTTTCTCT
>MU217577.1:22166-40454 GCA_018584345.1 Thuja plicata
CTTCGTGTCAGGAAGAACCCCGGGGAAGCTCATCACTTCCGGAGCTGACCACTCCACGGTTGGGCGGTAAAAGCGCCTGGACCACACCTCTGTTCTCAAGGAAGCGTAAGGGACTCAGTCCGAGGCTTAGGAGACAGAACCCAATGAATTGATACTTTCCAGTGCACATATTTCTTCTCTTCCCTCTATCTTTCTGGATGTACTTTATTTGGTGATCGACAAGTTGGTCGACACTTCTGAATGTAATAAACTTTGATGTAACCATATAATTTGTTAGATTGATTACTGATAACCGACAAGTTGGTCAGCATGTATCTATATGTATTATAACTTGTGATTCATTGTACTTCGACAAGATGGTCGTTTGTATGAACTTCATTGGTGTAAATTAATCAATTAATTGACTGGGTTGTCGACTTGGTCTTTCGACTTTCTCGACTTTCAACTTTTATGTTAAAAGCTTATGTGGTTTGTGAGTTTTTCAGTCTTTACAAACAACCTCCATTGCCGTGTAATAATTCCGAATAGAGACGCAGCAGTACAACACTATTTATCTAGTTGACGTTCAGCAAGAACACTTTATTCAACTGTACATTAGTTTGCAATCTACGTTACTGACAATTTCTGAAGCGTGATTTTGTGGGCGATTACAACACGCGTCTCTTTGGGATTCAAGATGAATGGTAGATAGAAGGGGACATAAATTGTGTCGTGTTAGATCATATTGGGAATTGAAAATTTAGTTTTTGATTTGGACTCTTTCTGCATCTCTGAGAATTGATATCGGTGCGGACCCCGCGTCGACTCGCTGAGTTATCGGGTCAATGCAAACTTGAATCTTCTCTGTTATTTCAAAATGCGATCTTCTAGATGAAGGGTAGCTTCTGTGTGAATTTCCCCAAACATAGATTATTACGTCAAAAGCAACTTCTTCGTTATTTAAAAAAATTGTTTTGAAATTGAAAGGAGTCTTATCTTGATAGTTCAAGCCACCCAATGTTAAGAGAATGGAGGTCCACCACCATTCTTTTAAACATGGCTTACCAATCTGTGATGACAAGCACCAGAAAGTCCACCACTCTCTACTAATAATAAAACCAAAGAATTTTTTTAACTGTGGGCTGGCATGTTGTTGGTAACAAACAACGATTTTACACTCTCTTTGTCCATACGATTGATTGCTTCCAACAACCACACACCCTGTGAGCTACATTCCTCGACTTTTCAGCTAGAGTGTATAGAAAGTGTGAAAAATATAATCTTAAAAGTCTGGAAAGTATGGAAACATTGTGGGGAAATAATGGTGAGAACCTATTGAAGTGTAAATCTTTTCAGTTTACCTTTGTCATCAATAAAAGTGTTGTTCATATAATTATATTTCTAAGCTGGAAAGGAGTTAATAGTTGATTTTTTTGGACTATCGTGTAATTGTTATTTAGAAACAAATTAGGAGAAGAGTATCATTTATTGTTTATGTTTCATTTGACGTTCACTTTTTGATAAGTAGGAGATATTTTCCACATCAAGTCAAATTGTGATATTGCTATCAAGATTCAACTCTTTGGCTTTTTAGTCAAACTCATTGACTCATGTTTCATGAGTAGTGGTTCACAAGAACCCATCTCTCATGAGAATGAATGGAACACTTAGTACTCATTGCATCTAGCTGATGCTCACATAGGTGAAGCACTGGGATTTACCAAGAGGTCACCTATCCCAGTACTACTCTAGCTCAAGTGTGCTTAACCAAAAAGTTTACTCCAAGGCTAAGCCCACTTTGCTTACAACTCCAATTGCTAAAATAACTAATTCACCTTTTGTTCACCAATTATTTTAATTACTAACTTTAAAGATACTAAAATAATAATAACTATAATCCCCTTAATAAATTTCACATGTAACAATAGATGTTCAACAATGATAGTTCTAAAAGACCATTAATAACTCTAAAACGTACCAATAATTGCTCAATAATAATAGCTAAAGGCCAATTAATAAATTTCACATGTTGCTATTAAAATTTTTAGGTTTGATTGTGTAAAATATTTTATCATCAATGTTTCAGATCACACTCCATGATCCATCATCAGGATGCAAGAGAACATAAGGAGAAGAAAGATGGTAGATTGCAAACCTAGAATACAATAAGAAGGGAGAGAGGAGGGGACATGAGAGGAAGGATCCAACACGTAGATCAAGAAGGAAAACACCCTAAAGACCAAATTAAATTTTAAAACTAAAAATAAAATATAAATATAAATAAATGAGAATAAAAGAATCAATATATATAATATATATGTATACAAAATGAAAATATATAAATAAAACTCTAAAAATATCTCCATTGTCTTCCTTGGAGTGCTCTAATGTTTTCTAGATGCCTCTCAATATCTCACCCTCACCATGCACCATTCGTTGCTTGGGTGGTGTGTTGGCCTCTTCTCTCTCTGATTATCCATCCACCTTGAGTCCACTAATACATTTGAGGTCAATTTTCGACCTTTATTTTCGACCACAGACCATTTTGGCTTGTGATGTTTTCTTTTTTCTTTTTATGTCTCGATTTAGTCAAAATTTTGACTCCAGTTAAATTTATCGTGAAAACTTCGACCAAATCGGCATAAAAACATAAAAAAAAAGTGAATGAACTCACTTCATTTTTCATTTTGTTTTAGGCGCGGGCGGGAGGAAGGTTTCAACAAGCGGGTTGGAAGGTTTCATTTTTCATTTTGTGGTAGATCGCGAGCGGGAAGAAGGTTTCCGCAATCAGGTTGGAAGGTTTCATTTTTCATTCTGTCTCTCAAAAAAATTACAAATGAAGCTACAAATTTCAAATCAACCCAACCGCTATCTTCAAACAACTACACTCCAAATGGACAAAGCATATTCAATCTACACTGGAATCTATAACTGGTAACTTGTTTCCAATATTTTATTTTATTTGAATTTCATTATATTCAATTATTTTTTTCTAGATTTTGAAATAAGAATTTGATATTTCGATTTGGCTTTTCATTCTGAAATCAATGCTTACACTTGCATTTTGAAAATAAAGTTTAGTTTTGATATTTCAATTTGATTTTAGTTCTGATATTAATGCCATGCATTGCTATCATATTCATCTAATTCAATGCTACACCTAAGTTTCTGCAACTTATCTTTGTTATCCGCTAGAGCTATTTTTCACCACGACCATCACATATCATTTATGATTTATTTCCAAAGAATGGAAATCCCCCTTTTGGATTATCTTTTGAATTCCTTTCATATCCTAAATACATGTTTCCATGGGTTTAAACAAGGGGTTTATCACTTTCTATTAACTATTGATATCAATGCATTGAATGTACCTACATCTTGATGTTCATTATATAATGTAGGCCTTGTATTGGTCGATCCATTGTGTTTGCATTGTTCTCTATTCATGGTCTTACTTTAGCATTAGATACTAATTTTTACTTTAGAATCTTTTGTTTTCATTATGTAACACATGAATAATTTTCTTTGCTACACCATTGATCTTAAGACATTGATATCATGCCTTGAATAATATTACTATTATGCTCATGTAGCATTGTTTCCACTTCACATGCATGATTATCATTATGTTATTACTCTGAGAATTACCATGCCTTCATGGCACACCAGTAGCTTTCTTCAAAGTAATGAAGAATATCTGCAGCTTTCTCACTGTTTTAGAGTTGAAACATTGCTTATTAAAGAATGTAGTAAGTCTCATGGGTTGGTGGGGTAATTTTTTTATGTGGCCACTCTATTGAATTTCCTTGACTTTTGGATCTCCCTATGCTCCTAAGTCAAGAGATAACTTATTAACATCTCAACCCTTGTAGGTTGGTGGGGTGAAGTGTTAAAAGTTAAGTGTTGAAGTTTGAGATTTACTTTGCGCCTTGGTGGCAGTTACAAGTCAAGCAATAGATGACCCACAGAACAACGGGATGAAGAGAATTTGACATTGAGGTTAGTGAAGATTCTAACCTTGCAACCTTGCAGACATTAGTGGATGGTTTGTGACACACTTTGTGAGTAATTCTATTCTTGCCCACTTGACTGGAGTGCATTATTATTGAAACAATGTTATTTCTAACTTTGGTATGTTTAATTTTACTTTCAAATGTCAGGTATCCACCTTTTCACGCAACGGAAAATAGAGAAATGCAAGCCTTGATTGTTGCTGATTGTTGCAGTAAGTTGTACTGGAAATTTTGATTTTGTACTTCTTGTTATTCAAATAGACATTAGTAATCTTATTGAAATATTGACATGTGTAAGAATAAATTTTATTTAAAAACAATTCTTGCATAGAGGAATTAGTATGCACAATGCTTGACAATGATTTTTCTGGTCAATCAACTACTATATTTTTGAATGATATCTTACGTTGAATATTCAGGGCATGCTTGTTGAAAAGAAAAAATAGCATCATCCAACCATAATTCTCTATCTTCCAATTCCTCTCACCCACTTTTTAAATGGATAACAAATAATGGATTATCGTAGGAGACACTAGTTGTTCCTTAATATATTGTTGCACTAATTATAATAATGAGGACTCACCTTGATCTCCTAAAGGTAGTATCTCAGTATCACCACCTAGTTCTAATCCTTGTTCCTTATCCTACATATCAGCCTCCCTAAGTGATGAAGAGCTTGTGATGGATTGGGTCATAGTAGACATGTGCCTAAAATTTTACGTATAACTTCCTTTTTCCTTACTTGTGATCCTTCAACTACACCTTCCATTTTATTTGAACCTTTGCCTTCATTCAATCTTGAATTATTAATTGTCCTTATGTCCTCTTTTGAAGAAGACTCCTCGCGTTTGATTTTCCATATGTAAAATAAAACCTTGATTTCTTAGTTTTTTTAATCTATTTATCCACCTATTCTCTTAGTCCATTAGTCACCTCCCTCATCAAAATAATCAACTCTAATAGCTCCTTCACTTGTGATCAATTAAGTGATTGATTTGATTTCTCCTCATGCTCATATTAGGTGTCTATATAATTTCCCTCATCCTTATCCGGATCAGGAATAAGAAGATGTTACATTTCCTCATAAAGTCCACTGACATCTTGGACAATATTTTCCTCACTGTATATTCATCTATAAATTTTTCCCAATAGAATTCTAAATTAACCTTGTGTTTCTACTCCTTTCCCTTAGATGTGAGGATCTTTTGAAATGGATCAAAATGATCTCCAACCTTGTAGTTTCAAAGGTGGTAGAACAATAATTCTATGTTGGTTGTCTCTACTACTTGTGTTGCGGGACACATCTCCAACATTTTACCAAGTGTGATATGGAAGGCCATACCTTTCCTATGATTTTCCTTATGAATATGATCAAACTTAGATAACTGTCTCACCACCTCAAGTAACATTAACTTGTCTGTAGGATACCTTGAAAGCTTGTAAGGCTAAGAGGTGAAATGGTTACTTACCACTAGCCAGTTCATGTGAAGGACCAAATGAACACACAGAGATGCAAGTGCAGAGCAAAAATAAGAATCACAGTATGCAGAAGACATGACAGAGAAGAAGATGATAATGTGTGGGCCACAAAAATAAAAGGCTCAAGAAGTTGAGATGACGGAGATAGAGAAATAAATTGTAGAGTTTGCTAATGGAGTTGATGAGTGTGTGAATGAAGACATCCAAGTGGGGACAGTTAAGTGTCCATTGAAAGTTCTTTTGGAAAAGAGAGATGACAAGGCTATAAAACAAGTCATTGACGACATGTTTGAATGCCAAGGAGGATGGCATAGGGAGGATAAGTTGCAGGAGGTCTCAAGGATGATAGGGACCTAGGAGATTGAAGAGTTCATACTCTTGAAGACAGATTTGGAGGAAGTGGCCACAAGTTGGCATAAAAGGATGAAGAAGAGGTTGGTATGACTTGTCAAGAGACTTATTGAAGAGAGGAAACTACTGAATGGAGGACCCACTAAGAGGGTACAAGGAGTTGATGGTGGGAGGGATATCCATGATAGCAAGAAGGAAAGTGTTCATGGGGAAGAAACAGATTTGTGGGATGAGTTGAATACCATAGTCAAGGAATGGCAAGAGAAGGGTGGAGTGATGAGAGAATGCCTAGAACAGGGGCACGAAGAGGAAGAAGTATATGGTCATGGATAGACCTTAGATTTAGGGTTGTCTACAAGGACAAAGAACTCACAAGGAGTGTGGGAGCAGACAGGGGAAATGTTGGATGAAGGAGTAAAGCACCAAGCATTTGTTTTGGTGAATATGGAAGATTTGATTGTTTTTGTTTCTAACATTGTTATGACAGGGTTGCAGGGATATTTTCTTGATGTTGATGTGAACGAGGATGTTTCATACATCCATGAGAATAATTATGCAAGGCTATGTGCTTGGCACATCATGTTTATTTGCAGGATCATGCTACCTATGGACATAGGTTGCATTTGTGTAGAAGATCATCAACAAGAGGTAGACAAAGACTGGAGAAAGAGGAAGAAAATCCCCAATCCAAGGAGACTTGGATTGATTTGATCCTTGGGAGTATGGTGTAGGGAAACATGAAATGCAAGAGGAGATGATTGAGTTGGGACAGTGTTGAAGGGTTAAGAGCCTTGGTGCATGGTTATAGCAGCAGAGAATCTAGCCATTGGGGGGTGACTTTGTGTTTGAATCCTTGTTAGGATGGTATAAGGATGGGGAATCATCCATTTATTTGATGCTATGGTGTTGGTAGGTCACACTTTGACCAAGCCCTATATTTTAGGGGTTGTTGAGAAGCAAATTAGGGCTTTTTCCCTTAGAGAGGCCTTAGAACCAAATTAGTTGAAGAATCCATGGTTTGGGGTCATTTCATGACTCTTTTGAAAGTCTCAAGGTCTAGGTTGAAGATTAATTAGTAGGTGCTTTGAAAAAGGGGCCAAATTAGCCCTCCTAGTTTAGTGACAGTAGTAGTTTTGAGGGGTTTGGTCCAAAAAACTTGGGTTTGGTCTTGAGATATGTTGTGAAACTTGGAAAAGGGTATTCAAATGTGTAATTTTTTTGGAGATTTTTTTTGAAGATATTTGAGAAAAGAATTAATAACCCTCATTGATGTACTGGTAGGACAGTGCATGAATGGAAAGTTTGGTCAAAGGTGATAGAATGGCCACAAGAATGGGTCTAGGTGTTGGTGAGTGGATGATGTGAGTGTGTTGGGGTCCTTAGAGGAGTTAGGATAACCATTAAGAGTATATTTGATGGTTGTGGTTGCAGAAGCATGGTGAATGAAATGTGCATGTTATGGAGCTTGAATTCATGAATGGATGGTTGAGTGTGAAGAAGTGGATAGATTCAAGATGTGGAGACTATTGGAGTTTAATGTGATAGAAGTTGACCTTTGATAGGTCTATTGAGTAAGGTTGAGTCCAGAAGTGATCTTGGAATGAAGATTGAGGAAGTTGTTGTCAAGGAACAAGGAAAGGGCCATGAAAATTATGAAAGAAATGGTTACTTACCACTAGGCTTTGCATCATGAATCCTTAATTCCTTATGTGGAAGATTTTTGAAAACTGATTGAACTAGGATCCATATCACTCAATTGCATTACTTCCTTGAACAACCTCTTATGTAATCTTCCTTGTAACAAGCATGTGACACACATAGTAATTGTATCATTTACCCTCATGTAGTGTCCATTTTCATGAAGTTGAAGTTTAGGATGACAATCGTATATCTTGATTTGTCCCTTATTGTTCCCTACTTCACCCTTGCATATCAAACGTGTGTATTTTATGTTCACTATTAATAAAGAGACAATGTAAATTCTCATGTAGAAGGTTTTTTTCCTATCCAAATTCCTTAACTAGATGTCTCGGTTGTCACTTATCATCTTAGTGCAATTGATCATCATTGTTATATCTGAGATTTCTTGGATGAAATAAAACATCCAATCCTCAAATAAATCTCCTTGGGGAGATCACATGACTCTATTCAGCATGAAGATCATATTACTATATGCATTCCTAAAGTATGTACTTATGAGTTTCTTATGAAACTTGGAGTGATGCCTCCTAGGTTCAATAATCCATCAAATTTTATGCTCATACATGAATCTGGTCACTTTTTGAACATTGAATGTGTCCCTTCTCCAAAACCATAGAAGAATGTTTCTCATAGTACTTCTATATGTCTTCTTTGAAGCATCATAATGATTTTAATAAGTTTTCATGTCTAATATCCAAAAGTATTAAGGTCATAGGATTATTATATTAGAAATATTTCTTTGAAGCATCATATCTGCAAATGCATTGGAATTTGGCACTTGCTCTCCTTAGTCACCTTCAACCAATGTTTGTCAATAGTAGAAAGGCAAGCGCTTTTCTTTTCTTGAAAGAAGAAGTCCCCTTCTTTGTATCAATTTAAGAAAATCCCCTTCTTCTCTCTCAAATAGCCATTTTTGGCATCATGATAGCATCACACTTAGGAGAATACCACAAGAACATTGCCCAATCTTAAAATGATGAAACTTGTTTGCATCTCTGACAACAATTTCTCTTGCAACCATCTTACAAATAAACTTGATAGCATTGTGACAGTCACCAAATACTCGAAGGTTCTTGAAAACTCTAATAGTTGTTCCGGGAGGCATTTTTAACAACCCAAATGCAATGGCTAACTTCTCACTATGGTGACAGATGAATAATTCTTTCTCTTCCTCCTTAACATCATTAATACAAGTTTCTTGTCTGGAATATAACCTACTTTCTTCATCTCCAAAGACAATTTCTCTAGCATTACATAAATCTCATGTGTCTGTGGATGTGATCTGTCTCCTACACAAAAAGAATGTACCATTTTGTGGGCTTCAATCGAACTACATCTGAGTTTCTTTATATTTTCTTTATCTTTCATCAAGTTTCTTACCTTCTGAATGTCAGCCCACCTGCCCATTTCTGCATAAATGTTTGACAAAAGGACATAAGGTGCAGTAGTTTTAGGATCCAACTCAAAAAGAAGTGTTGCCAGAAATTCTCCTATTCCTATCTTCTTATGTGATCTACAAGAACCAACTAAACACATCTACACAACCACTTTAGCTTTATTAGCATTTTAATTATAAAGTTTAAGGCTTCCTCAAGATAGCCAGCATGGCCAGGAAGATCAACGATGCATATATAATGATCCATTGAAGGTGTAATGCAATAAGAGTTTCTCATTTCATTTAAGTATTTACAGCCCTCATCCACTAAACCTGCATGGTTGCATGCATATAAAACACAAAAAAATTCTATATGGCCAAGATTGGTTGTAGAATGCTTTATTAATTCAAAAAATTTGATCGACTCCTTGCAATATCCATGCATTGCATATCCTGCAATCATCACAGTCCATGAGACTGAGTTTGGATTGTGCATTTTGTCAAACAGTTTGCGTGCCTCCATTATGCTTCCACATTTTGCATACATGTCTATTAGGGAAGTCACAAGTACAACATATGATAAACATATGCTTTTGATTATTCTTTGATGGATTTCCATACCCTGTCCTAAAGCACCAAGCTTACCACAAACTGGGAGGATGTTGGCTAAAATTAATCTTGACCATTCATGGCCATAGTTGCATTGGTGCACATACACCATACCCCCCCCCCCCCCCCCCCCCCCAAGAAAGAACTCATGTACCATGAGTACCATGGTCCATAGTTGTTGTGAAAACCTTGATGATCTGCAACAAAAGAATGAACACCTACAGACAGATTAATATTGTATGGAAAAGGAGAGGAAAACAGGGCAAAGTTGTTGACTTAACTTACATATCTTTTTGCATCTTAACATTTAGATATCGTTCCCATTACATCAAATGGTCACTTATGGACCTTACATAAAAAAAAGGAAAATCCTCATTTCTACCCTTTACATTAGTCCTTTAGGCCTTTGCCCATTATAGCAACTTTGCTCACAAAAGTTCAATATGACTCAATGAGCCCCAAATGGCTTTAATAGCCCAATTACATTATGAAATGGTCTTATAGGCCTTATTTGACCACATGCTTTCATGGATCTTTCATATGATCCTATAGGTGTTCCTGCAGCAAGAAGGAACATGGATTTTTTTCTCCAAAGGTGCTTGTTCTGCCACATATTTTATAAAATTGAACTGATTATGTAATGTATTTCAAATAATTATTGAATAAGCCATGTCTTTGTGTTAACAAAACAAATAGGGGAAGATACAACATGATTAGGGAAAATGTGCTTTATGATGGATAAAAAATTG
The DNA here is from genome assembly GCA_018584345.1 of Thuja plicata. Taxonomy (NCBI): domain Eukaryota; kingdom Viridiplantae; phylum Streptophyta; class Pinopsida; order Cupressales; family Cupressaceae; genus Thuja; species Thuja plicata. The sequence goes on from MU217577.1 coordinate 32,423, forward strand.
GATATGGAAGGTACAGCCATAGGCTACATTAGCTTCAATTGGTCAACTATGATCAACAACGCATACAATTTAGAGATGCAAGTACAATACTTGCTGGAAAATGGGTCCTGTTATGTCACCCTCCACAACCAACTGATGCAGAAATTAAAACTTATTTGGTCAACATGTATGGAGGAAATCAACCACCTCTACTTGAAGCTTCTCTCTCATAGTAATTGAGGTTAGCTATACAGGGAACCATTGCTATCCAGAATCAAGAGCAGTGGTTGAATAATTATGCAGCAGTGATTCATTGTTTCTTTGCGGGACCATTTCTAGTTGATAATTATGAATTCCCAGATGATTTTAGTTTTTACTCACATTTTTTTAAAGTTAGCATTTTTTCCACATAAACTAATATGATAAATTGATGGTTTGTGAGACATTTTAGTTCGTACAACCCAGATCAATTTTCTGAACTTGAATGGTTGCATGCTTGGACAAGGAAATGCCAGCTAGTATAGATGTTTGCAAGGTTTCAAGCATCTCAAGGACAAATTTCACCCAACTCACCTCCTCAACCAATGCTACATGTTCGACATGCTCTCTATTGGAAAGAAGAGACACCTGAACCATCACTTGATGATGTATTGCATGAAATATATATTCAAGAATGAGAGAACACATCCGACATAGAGGAAGGAGAATATGATCTTGAATGTGAATCTCCATGATGCTTCTATATTTGTTGGAGACTTTGATGAACGCTATGAAAGGACTATAATGGAACCTATATTTTCATGCTGATTGTAATTGATGATGATGCGAGGATTGTAATTGATGACTATGATGATTGATAATGAACTTAGACTCATTGTTTTAATGGATGATTGTTGTCACAATGTTGGATTTCATAATGATGCCTATCAAACTATCGATCTCTTGATAATATCTAATACATTTGTGGTACAGGAGCACCCAACGATGAAGAAAATGAGTTCATGAGGCCTCCATGAATGTAATATGTTGGTTTGATAGGTAAAGTTCCTATAAGGGTTAATGGATCCTTGGGATGTAATAAAAGCCTATTTGTAAGGCCTAGTGACCCTTGGGTACACTATAAGCCCCTGAGCCTACTATGGTCATTTTGGCTTGGAAAGGGTGGACATAAGTTTGTTAAGGTTGATTTTATGTTTCTTGGTCAAAATCAAGTTGGTTAGGTCCCTAGGAGGTTTAGGGAGTCATTTTGCTCAATAAAGCAAAAGTTGTCATTACAAAGTTGTCAATTTTGTAATGTTGTTATTAGCAACTTTTTGAATTTCTAATCCCCAACATTCAAAACCATTCCAAATTGGTTGTAACTACTATTTTCGGATGTAAATTAACTCAACAAACCCGAATTGAAAGTTGTTGTTTGATGGTGTATGAAGAATTTTGGAGAAATAACAAAAAAATTGCATTTTGCTGAAAAAATGACTAGTGTCTGCATTTTATGGAACATATTCTAATTTAAATGGAATAATATGAAACTATAGGAAGGTGGAGAGGTGTATTAGCTTTTTTTTGCAATAAATCTGAGGTTATTTGGTGAATAAACGAGGGAGAAATCAAATTTTTACCAACTGTAGGTTGCTGATTTGAAAAAAAAATGTGATTAAACAACTTCAAACCCTCATTTCTCCCAATGCAGCCATTGGAAATTTTTAAAAATAGGCTTAAATGAAAGGTATGGGAGTAAGATTTCAATTGCATCTGGTCTCAATTTCTTTGGTTGTAGATTCAAGGAGATATGCCTAAAACCCTATCCAGGCATCTCTATATGACTGGTAGAGAGGGTTGAACAGCGAGTTGCAGACCCCATAACTCTTGATGGGCTTCAAACCAGAGGCTATAAATGGAGAATTAGAATTCATTAAAATGACCCTAAATTACCCCATAGTTGGTGTAATGTCTAAATTTGGCTCATAAAGGATTTCCTAAGTAAGATTTTCATAATGAGATAAGAAAGAGATCCTAAGGCCAATTTTAGTTTCTTACACTTAATTATTATGATAAAAGGATGGAAAAGAGAATATAAAGAATAGTGGGATAAGATACCTACCTCATAACATAGAAGATCTATAAAAACTCATTTTTTGATGTATGTATTAAGTTTCTGGAAAATTTGAAGTATGATTCAGAACCGGAACGCAGAGACAAACAAAACCCAGAAATTTTTTTCCGTTTTGATGTTGTCTTATGAAAAAGGTTGACCTTGACCCACAAATGTCACCCCTGACCCAATAATGTCAAACCTGACCTGCACAGTCTCGATAGAAAATCTATTTGCGGATCTCGGTAGTTCACTGAAAAGGGTATCCAAATCTGGTCTCAGATCTATTGTTCTACACCTGTAACTCCCAAAAATAGCACCTGCAAATATCTGAAAAGAGGGGTTTTGGGGTGGCTATATAGGGTTTTACCTTAGTCAAACCCCCATTTTGGTGATCTCCACCTCCACGAATAGCCGAATATAGAATGTATAGTGTGTGTGTGTGTATTGTTCTTTTGAAAAGAGTCTTTAAACATGTAATATCAAGATCTAATATTCTAGATTAACAATCCTAACATAACATGGAAATGAGAAAGCAATGCATAGATTTGAATATGAAAAAGAAAGCATACCAAGCCCCCAAGGATAAATTATTCCTATCAACTCACAATCCGTAATTGCTACCCCATGATAATGTCCTTTGAATGCTTGAATGTTGAGAATAGTAGATCTAAAGAGAGATCCTTCTTGCTTCAATGAAGATCCACCATAGCTTGTCCTCAAAATGCTTGATTGAAGATGATGATATGTCCTCCTAGCTTGTCCTTCTATATCATCCTCTTTCTTGTTTGCATCATCATTTCATCATGTCATCTCCCGGTTTCATTTCATGATCAAATGAAAGCAAAAGAGAGTGTTTATATAGAGATCTCAACATAGGTCTCCTAGGGCAATGCAAGGGATCCTAATTTAATTTTTTACCTCAAATCATGGTCCAACCACAATCACCAACCAAGGAGGGAATATATTAATTCAAATATCAGAGAAAACACTTCCGCATCCGAACCCAGGGACCTATTTTAAGTTCCAGACCCCAATAAGCTCCAGATTTGAAAGCGGGGACCAACACCCGACAGAGGTTTATGTCAACCTCACCCTTGACCTAGGTCAAGGTCAACCTCAACCCTAACCTAGGTCAAGGTCAACCTTGACCAACCAAGGAGGGAATATATTAATTCAAATATCAGAGAAAACACTTTCGCATCCGAACCCGGGGACCTATTTTAAGTTTCGGACCCCGATAAGCTCCAGATTTGAAAGCGGGGACCAAAACCTGACAGAGGTTTATGTCGACCTCACCCTTGACCTAGGTCAGGGTCGACCTCGACCCTAACTTGAGGTTTCAGGCAGGTCACCAAAAAGTTGTTGAGAGGTTTCCAGGTCAGCTGGGGACCTAGGAAGGTGGGGGAATGTGCCAAAATGTTAAGAAGGCCTAGAGGCCTAGAGAGAGAGTAGGATGAGGCCAAGGAGGACCAAGACATAGGTCCTACCTAGAGAAAAGATCCATGGAGAAGGAAATCTAGGAGGATCCACAAGATCCTAACCCTAATTTCACCTACACATGTATAATCAAGCACAGATGCAAATCTAATATGCAGACATACTAAATGAGGGTGCTAAACCTATCAAAATGGGAGTGCTTCCTTTTTAAGATGATACAGTTGGTTTGGCGGAAAACCAAGTCTAGAGCATGCTTCCTTCTTTAAGCCACTCAATTAGGCCTCTTCACCATTAGAAGGGATTCCTAAGGATTTAGAGTTTTTGGAAGAACCCAGATCTATCCTCTTGGGAAAAGTGCTGCCTAATAATTCTAAGAAAGATCAAATGACTGCCTTGATAGGTCCTTTAGATATTTTAGTCACAAAATCCAAAAAGGTGTTCAGTCAGGATTGGTGAAAAACAGTGCTCATTGGACAGTTTTTAACTTTTGGGTTGAATTGATATAAGGGACTATTTTGATTGATTTGTAGGGTGCAATGGGATCTAATTGACATTTTTGAAGGACTCAGAGGCTTGGGGAAGAGACTCTAGTGGCTTTGTGTGAAGAATGTTCATTTGGATGCATTGGGTGCATGAGGGTGCATCACCATCAGGAGAAGAAAGAAGAAATGATCAACTCAGTGAAGGGTTATGGGGACACAAATTTGATGAGTTGGTGAGTGAATATTGAAGAACTTAAAGGTGTAGGGATTTGGTGTGGATCCTCCAAACAATAGGGGTAGGAGGACTCGATTTGTACAAGCAAAGACTAGTAAAGTAGATCCAATTTACTAGAGGATCAGAGCTCTACATCAATTTGATAGCTCAATGGAGGTAGGGCATGGCCTGAACCTTGTTACGGAATAGACAATGATCTTCATGGAAGATAGAAAGTTTTGAAGCTGAGATAATTGATTTGTGTGAGTGTTTTATATTTGAGACAATATTTTTGAAGAAATATGAAATGTTGTGAAGGAGGTTTATGTGCAGATCATATGAGATCTAGAGGAGGTGCAAGATTTGATTGTTATAGTTGTGTTCTTTCCTTGAATTGTTTCTCGAGATTTCTCTTATCTTTCATTTCAAGAGTTGTTTGTGTAATCCATCTCTATTGATTATCTTGTTAAGGGTTTCATTTGTGATTCTAATAAAATAGTTATCTTTTCTATTGTTTTTAATAAATCCTTCTTAACCATATTAGAGTTTTTAATTTAAGCTTTTGTTAAATCTATATAATAATCTTGCATACATGTGTCTTTCTTTTCTTGTATATGGGTCTTTGCGCTTGCAGTCCTATATGCATATTAACTGTGGTTAAGTTTGTGATAAAGTAATAATGCTAAGTAGGATTTATTGTCTCTTAAGGGTTATAAATTGTGAGATTTATGTTATACCTCCTCAAATGTGAGGCTTATAAAGTACTACTGTACTATGTCAAAAGATTTAGGTCTTTTTAATTCAGGACCAGATATTGAATATTCAGTAATTCTAATTTATAAGTATATAATACTATAGTCTTGAAATTATCTTGATTAGGTCCATTACCCAAAGATGGGTGTGCTAAACAATTCAATGAAAGGGGTTGCAGTCTTTGTCTCAAAATTTTCCCCAGTGCACAACAACTCACTTATCACTGAGCAACTTGTCAATCCTTGTCTCCTGTAAGTTCTTAATGGATTTGCAGCTCTCTTGTTTAATTGCAAAGTTTGTAACCTGTCAATGATTTAATTTCTATTTTTTACTTCTTTTTTCAATGAATCATGCCCTATTTTCTATAGGCTATTTAGTGATCCTTATCTTGTGTGCATAGGGAAATATACAACATTTTGTATCATTGCAAAGATAGAACAACATCCTTCTCTATATAAATGTTAGCATTTTCCATAGAACATGAGTAGTTGATAGACGTAGCAAGAAGAGACTCTGGAAGATGATTGGGGATCAATGACAAAAAATCTTGCTTCCAATCTTTGGTGACTCCATCTAGGGATCACAATTTTGTGCTGATTTGTGGAGGATTTGGAGATATTTACAGCTTGCTACAATGTTGCTATAGTAGTATTAATTTTTTGCAAGTAAATATCATCATTTCATTGTTCAAGAATATTTAAGAATTTATATATTCATCTTCAAAAATTTCATGAATTTTTTAACACCATATAGAGCTGGATTTGACTTGTTTCAGTCAAACCTAGCTGAGCTCCACATTGTCAGTCATTTTGAATATTAGATCAGTCATACTAGCTGTTGTTCCCATAATGTCAGTCATCATTCATCAACAAAATGGGGGTATAATAGTATTTTGATATGTTGCCAATATTTCCAAGACAAATCTAATTTTTACCAGCATATTTTGACAATTTTGCAAGGGTTGTGGGAAGATCAGACTTCACCAAATGACCATATAGCTTCAGCTAGTAGGTTTATCATTTTTGTACTTTATGATTAGCATTGCAATGAAATAGTGTAAAGTCTTAAGGGTTTCATATTGCTAGAACTTAACATTTTATCCTCCTATGGTTTATTGTTTGATGACATCAGAAATATAAGGGTTTGAAAATTGTAATCAGTCTATGTACTTGCAATTTGGATTGATTTTGTCTCATAGAATCATAAAAATATAATAAAGTATTGCATATGTCTGATTGGGGACATTACAAATCCTATAGATGTTGAGAAATTAATAGGTCAGATTTATTGTAAAATAAAAATAGTATGGTAGACCTCCTCGATGTCTCCTTATTTTATGTTGAACATTAGCTAGCCTACTCAATAATTATTCACATAGTTGTTTCTTTAATCTTGATATCAGTCATCAAGAGTTCCCAGTGATCTTCAATCATAGCATGTATCTATATGTAAAAGACATTTCTGTTGACATTTTCTATAAAGTTGTTTTCTACAAGGTCTAGTAAAAATTAAAATGCAATTAGAACACTTGCAACCATCGAAACAGATCCTAGCTAGGGGTTTATCAGGTGTGACTAATATGCTAATGAGATCAATCTTTGGGATATAGTATATACAACTGCCCACTTCTATATATATATGTTTTCTTAGCATAAGGCAAGACAAAAGCATGTACTGTGTAAAAGATGGATACATGAAGCCAAGTAACTGATATGATTGTATGACAATATCCTAGGAGAATAATAGTCTTGCACTTATGAAGCTTGAATAAACAAAGTGTATCCAGCAAAATATTGGTTTCAAGATCTTTCTTGCCAAGTCAGTGTTGTGAATTGCAAAAATCACTCTAAGGAGTGGATTCTAAGGAGATGAAGCAATGATTATTATTTTGTCAATTTTATTAAATTTGTAGTTGTGTGTCAAAATTGATTGGTGATCAATTGCCTCTGGCCCACTTTTGAGGTTACTTAGTTGTTGCATAGCCTATAGAGGTTCCATTAAAGCAAAATGCTGAGATGTCCCAACATATATTTCCCTAATAAGGTAAAATGAAAAGAGGTCTGGTGCAAGTCTCAGGATCTGAAAGTAAATATTTCCTTACAAAAACATAAATAAAAAAGTGTTGGTACAATTATGTCAACTGCTAAAATGGTAATTTATATGATTTGCTAGATCTGGGTATGTTTTTTTCCTCTTTCTTATATAGTCATAGTATTAATATTTCATTATTGGTTTTGTTAAGAGCCCATTCTAAGTTTAAGAATTTCTCTGCAATATTCCTTGTAGTGGTCAGGAGATATCTATGGAGAGGATTTGATTTTACATTACTAGCTGAGATCTAAATTTTTGTTTCTATTTCTTGGAATGCAAAAGTTGTACCTTAATTTTTAGAAATTGTATATAAATACTTCTTTTCACAAGGAAAATAAAATGTCATTTCAAAGGCAGTTGTAGCAAAAAGAGTTATATCTACTCTAATATTTGAGAGGTTTTATGGCCTTTGCACTGATGTTGGAGGAAAAATATCTACGTTTAGTGATCATCCTAATCAGAAATGTATGGCACTCCTTCAAGACATCATATTTCTTTAATCTGAGGCCCTTCAAGGACCATCTAGGCCAATCCTCTACACTAATTTTTACTTCTATCTCAACTTGATTCAAGTGGTATGAAATGTCAACCAAAATATCAACTAGGACAATTCAGAGATGTATTGCATGTACAATGGACTACAAGATTGACCAAAATTCATCAAACCAATCATCAATGTAGAGAGGTAAATTGGCAGAACCCGTACAAAATGGAAGTATAAAAATTGAGGTACTCTCAATAGATGCATCTTACAAGCTACATCTACTCCAACTTTGTGATTTAGGTAAAGGAGTATCCAATGCCCAAGGACAGCATCACTAGCTCTCTTTAACCTGAATCATCCTACTAATGACAGTCTTTGACTTTATCACATGACACTCTTCAAATGGGTAGTGTGAAAGAGTCAATTACACATTTCATAACAAGGTGTCCAATTCCAATGCAAAGTTACAAGAGAATTCATTTAATTAGAATCATAGT
>MU217577.1:40539-56173 GCA_018584345.1 Thuja plicata
ATTTTAATCATAGGCAGTCTTCAACTAAGTAGATTGTGCCTAGCCCATGCTCAATTGCTCATGTGGAAATTCAACCTCCACAGCGACTTTTAGGGTCTTCAACTTCAATTTCATTCATGTTTTCTTCTGAGGAGTGGAAATTCAACCTCCATAGGGACTACTCATTTTAAATTGCACCACTTCATCATACTTGCCCAAATTCAAAGGCAAGATGGTTTTTTAATATTAATGCAAAGTAACACAACTACTTGAAGATAAATATCTAGACTAATCACCGACCAGGATGTCGTTGGTGATTACTCTAGATATTTATCTTCAGGAATTTTTTTTTAACATTCCATATTCGTCAAAATTTCAACAATCTATGGTCGAAACCATCACCAAGGATGGTCTATATATCGACCATTCTGTGTGGAATTTTAACGTTGTGGGTTTGGGATCCTGGTCGAAAAGGAAAAACATTTCGACAAATTTTGGTCGAAACCACCATTTAGAACTGGCCAATTTCAGTTGCCACTTTTGACCAATCTTGTCGTAGAAAATTTGACCTTCTCAATGATGTGTCAAAATTTTGACCAGTAAAATAGCGACAAAGAAATTTGTGGATCTTTCGACCAATTTTTGGTTTAAAAAAGGTGCCAATTCTACTAGTGGTCAAGCCATGGTTTCTCTCTCTCTTCGTCCTCTTAGTTTCCCTCATCTTGCCTATCAATTCCCCTTTCCACACCAAAGTCATGTTGAGTTAAAATCTAGGAGTAAAATTTGGTGGTCAACTAGTCACATACCACGTTGGACCCCCTTGCTTTCAAATTTCCAAATGTGGCCTTAATTTTTCTTTATCTCCTAATGTCATTCCTCATGTCAACTTTCTTATTGAAATTGAGAATGTGATTCATGCTCTTCCCAACTCTATCAGTGAGGAAGTTAAACAGGATTGTGTAGTTACGTTGAGGCACACCAAGCCTTCCAAGTGCAACATTCTCAGAGCTGAAAATCCTACCTTTAAACAACCTATGAGTAATATGTTTATCATTATCTCCAAAGAAGATGAAGGAAATGCCATAGGAATTTTGAACAAATCTAGAACTACAAAACAAAAATGCTTGACCTTCTCTCAGATACGAGTAGCTATAAGGTTTTTTCTCACAATTCTTGTGCCAAAATCATGAAAAAGTTCAAAGATGCTATTTTTGGATCCTCCTTTGATGATGCCACCAAGAAGCACCTTTTTTCCTACTAAAAAGTTAACCTCACGTAGTTATGAGGTCCCTAAAATCCACAGATCCAATATTCCATTGAGACGCATTATGGATACCATTGGTTCCCTAACCTACAAGTTGGCCTCCTTCCCTACCAAATTATTATCCCCTCTTGTGGGAAATTCTAATTCCTACATCAAAGATTCGAACCATTTTTTTTATATATTTTAATAGATCTAAGTGTGACAGTAATGACATCTTAGTCATCTTTGACGTTGTCTCCCTCTTCATCAAGGTTCCCATTCTTGATTCTATCAAGATTGTCAAGTTCAAGATTAATGTTGAGGTTTCCAATTTAGTGGATTTGTGCTTATGATCCACTTACTTCTCCTTCCAATGTGTCATTTATGAGCAACTTGATGGTGTGGCTATGGGTTCCCCCCTTTTACTTGTGATCATGAACATGTATATGGAACAGTTTGAGGATACCGTCTTGCATTCTTCATCCCTCAAAACTAGGTGGTGGAAGTGGTATATAGATGACACCAATGTCTGGTGGCCTAATGCTTTACGGGTAAGTGTACCAAGATGGTGTGCAAAAAAGTGGCCACCCACCCAAAAAAATAGCAAAATATCCCTAACACAATTGTATTACTTTAAATTCAAATAAATTAATTGGGCTTATGTTTGGTAAATTTAAAAGCTAAGAATGAGGCTAGTTAATAGGCCTAGATAACAAGGTTGGGTCTTGGGAGCCTTATTTGCCTCCATTTACCTCCCTTATCACATGTTTTTTCTCTTCAAAACAAGTTTCTCAAATTCCTCATCATCAGGTTTACAAATCATCAAGTGGGTATTTGTAAAATTACCACCATAATTTCACATATCATCTGAGCTTTCTAACCATATAAAGTTTTCAATTTTTGGACAACATTAGCATATTGAACTTTAATTTTCTTTGCCATTTTCTTGATAGTCCTCATAGACATATGTCTACCATTTTTTTAATAACTTTTGATCTACTTGACCATATTCAAAAAAAATTACATACTACAATTCTACACTAGATTCTATACACTTTTTTAAAAAAGTATGCATTTTCAATTATTTTGATGCAAGTTATGCCCAATGCATGAATAGGTACTAGATTTTCAGGATGCAGTCACTTTAAAAAATTATAAATAAAAATAATCAACAGAAAAATTTTAAAAAAATACAAAACTTCTAGATCTCACTCTTACCTATCATCCTACCAAAGGGATTTGCAAAATACTAAATCTAACTACATATTTTATGAAGCACATAGAAACATCTATGTTATATTTTAATGAAAAAATCAGGAACAATTTTTTCGTGCGCAAGAGGTTTGACCCTCTTAACTTATCCATTTTTTAAAAAAAGCAGTAGTTTAGTTCAACTAGATTCAGAGTACTAAAATTATTTTTAATTTCACATCTTATAAGTTTGAGTGCATGACTCTCAAATTTTTCTTTGAAGTTCTAGTTTACTTGATTTCAAAAAAAAAAAGTGGCCACTTATACCCCCCTTTTTGTATACCATCTTGGTGCACTTACCCTTAGAGAAACTAGAGAAGTTTCATGCTCACCTCAACATGCTCACTCTCCCCTCTGTCACCACCGCCTCCCCTCCCTACAACCCAGTCCTCCTTTGTCGCCTTTGTGCAAACCCAGAGTGGTGGCACCACCTCTCCTCTACCTCCTTGTGTTCATAGCTAGGGTTTTGAAACCCTATCTCCCTGATATATGAAGAACAAATAATTATTAAAATAAGAATTACAGAGGTTGCATTTTTTTTAAAAATTAGTAAAGGAGAAAGAGTTATATTTATAAGTTGATCCTGATTTTAGATTTAGTTGTTCAAATGTTCTAGATTATTCATAAAATCAAATCAATGGATTTAAAATAGATTTTAGATCTAGTTCATAGTTGAGAAGTTTGACTTTAGGGTTGGAAATTTCTGGAAGCTTTTCATCAATTAAACAAAATAATATTTAATTAGTTATTAAGCTAGATTTTGTTAGAGTTTAAATAAATATTTAAATTTAGATGCTTCTTATTGTTATAGTAGAGTTTAATTAATTATAGTTTGGGTTGTTAAATAATCTTTTTAGTAATACATATTAATTTATGGGTTATTGTAATTATTACTCATTTTGTATTTAATTTTCTTTAAATTGGGTAATGAGTTCATGATTTTTATTATACTATCAAGTGTTAATATTAAGATCATTATTAATAAAGTTTGGTATTAAATATTTGCATTAAGATTAAATGGATAAATAAATAAGTAGATCTTTTTGGAAATGGGTTGAGTAACTAAGAGGGGAGGGGTGAACCAGTTACCACAAAAACAAATCCAAGTCCCTTAGATGTCTTAGTCAAACTTATCGTATTGTTACTCAGTTAACAAAGATATTCAGATGTTACTCAGTTAACAAAGCAATCTTAAGATATTAACTGTGATTATCCTTTAGTGGTTAAGTGCAGAAAAATAAAGCATAAAGCAAATAACACTTACACAAATGACACCAATATTTAACGTGGAAACCCAATTTTGGAAAAAAACACCAATTGCAACTTGTAGAAGTTGAGAAATCCAACTTCACATAACCCGAAGAACACCTACATGCAAGAACCTATTACAGAAGTGAAGCGGGAAAAGAGAAAGAGAAGAACTCAGAAGTTGCTCATAAAGTGAGAGTGAAATTATAATCTGAATTAATGAAGAAAGAACTACAAGGTTCAACCTATAAAGGTGAACAAAACCTTAAAACTAGAAAATCTAGGTTGCACATTAATAATTAATATAAAAATTAATTATAATGCACCTAAGAGATAGCTTAAGTAAACTAGAGTAATAAACAACTTAATTAATTAAATCAAAGTGATCTAATTAATAAGTGTAAACAGATAATTACTCTAACACCCCCCTTAAGTGAAGCTCAGGAGGTAAGCTAACCTAGCATAGCTATGAAAGAAGGAAAATAGGTCCTGGCAACAAGGCCTAATCAAGTACCCAATACAAGGAAATCTCTGTAAACTGGAGATAAAGGAGAAAACCCCGTGGGAAAAGCTCCTCTCCAAAAAGAGATAGAACAAAATGCAGAAAAGAATAGCTCAAGAGACTCTCAAAACCATAAGTACAATTGAACCCCCCATGAGAGAGGGATGAGACACCAAACACCCCCAGAATGATGGAACCCCTGTAGGAATGATCAAACCAATGGAAATCTAATGTGGAAGAAATAGAGGCACGGAGCAACAAGGAAACACCTGAATGAGAGGTGAAACCAAAAGGCCTAACTGGTGCTAAAAGGAGAATGAATGAGACTCCTGGAATGGAATCCCCAATGAAGGTGGGCCAATAGATGAGCTAAATCTGTCAGCTGGGAGGAGATGAATGTCCTCGGATATGCCCTCAACAACATGAGTGGAAGGCTCGATGTAGGGAGCGACCATACCAGGGACAACTGAAGGAGAATCATGTTGAACAAATGCAGGTGCAACAGGAGGAGGAGGTGGAGAAGCCACAACACTGATCTCAGGAGAAACACAGAAGTTCAAGTGACCCAACTTCTTCTCACTAGGCACTTATGAAGTAGGAGAGATATTCTTTGACACTGGAGATGGTAGACCAAAATGGGAGAAGGAGTACAGGTGGGTGGCATGATCAACTATCCCTATAGCAACAATTTGGCCAGTCACACTATCTCTAATGTGTACAGAATCTGCAGTGAACTCAACTGTCTTCTCTGTCCCACTATGAGTAATCTGATAAATGGAGAGAAGGTTTGATGACAAGGATGGAACACATAGTACATCATGGAATGAACCACCATCAATGTCAATAGAACCCTGCCCACATACAGGCACAACAGTTTCATTCCCCATCAAGATATGTGGGGTTGGAGAGGCCGCAAGAGATGAGAAGGAACTCCGAGAAGGTGCCATATGATGTGAAGCACCAAAATCTAGCAGCCACCTAGAAGAGGGAGCTATAGCATATGCACATAAGGCATGACCCTTTCCGTTGTCTAACCCATCTCCTTGAGAAGATGATGAAGAAGACCAGTGAGAAGATGAAGGAGGAATATCAATCTTGCTCTTATGAAGAAGACCTGTCAAATTAGCAATCTGTTGGGCATATCCATCTACCTTCTTCTGAAAGCAATGAGACTCATCATGATTGAACTTATTACAATAAGTACACTTAAGTTTGTCAGTCTTCAATTTCCCCTTAGGTGAAGGAGGTGGGCCAGAGGATTGCTGAGAAGGGGAATCCTTCCAAGATGATGTGGTTGATGATACCTATTTTTTCTCTGACTTCATGAAGATGGGTGAGCAACCAAGGCATGGCTCATAGAGCCAAAAGCATCATTCAACTGTTGAAGCTTTGACTATTCTCGAATCAACCAATCACAGAAGGTTGCAAAGGAAGGCATATTGTGCCTAGGACCCAAAGCATCCATAATGGAATAAAAAGTGGAGGAGAAAAGCTAGAATTTTTTGTGAAGCATTGAGAGTATTAGGAAGATACACTCATCAACTGATTTGGTCTTCCCACATCCCTGTAAAATTTATCGAAGAGCATTGAACTTCATCAAGAAGTCCTCAATGGTGGAAAACTATCAGGAGACAAAGTGGTCAACTCTACATCAAGCTGTAGTACCCGAAACTCATTCACTGTGCCAAACAAATCTAAAAACTTTCCCCAAATAGCCTGAGGAGTGGTCAAACCATTCAGGTGAAACAGAAGACTGTTAGAGATGTTCAGTCCAATCAAGCCCATGGCTTCATCCATTTTGTTTCTATGTTAAAGAACCTCAAAAGGGCACCGCAGGATAGGTTGGTGCTCATCTAGACATGACCATAAGCCACGTGACATAAGTAGCCTGGTCATGTGTGCTTTCCAGGTGTGATATTTGTGTGGTGTCAGTCAGGCCACAAAGGGGTCTGACATTGAGAGAAGAATGAGATGGAAGAAGAAGAATCTTTTCTAAAGTAAATTACTGAAAGGAAAATGCACCCCCCATAATGTATATAATCCTATCCCTCGTACACCAAAGAAGAAACTATAGAAAGCACAAAAAATGAGAAGAAAACTTGGATGCCAGATGCAAAGATGGAGGAAACTAAAGCCTCTAATTCAATTCCAAAAATGAGAACTCAAACGTCCAAGTCATCAAACAAAACTAGCATCATCGTGTCCAGCTCAAAAACACCTTTTCGACGATATTTTGTTTTTCAAAAATAGACACCGTATGCACAAGTTATGGCCAAAAAACCAACAGCACCTTTAATAAAGAGCTCTTTGGAAAAACACAGAGACGGAATAAAATTTGACGAACAAACGATCGCCGCCCGTCCGCGGCAAAAAAATTGACGGTCGTCGGCACGTCACGGGCCCATTGCCGTAAAAAGTTTGGCGATCACTGGAAAATGAAAAACTGGCCAGAAAATTTGAATGTCTGCCTGAAAGTGATGTCACAGGTGATGTCACCTATGTCTTCTAGGCGGTGGCGGTCGGGCGGTGCCCCTAGTGGCGGCGGCGCCTGGGTGGCTCCCGGGCGGCTCTGTGCTAGCGGAGGGCTGAGCGGCGATGGGAGTGGCGCGCTAGCGGGGGGCCCCGCGTGGACTGAGCCACGATGGCATGGTGGCGACACTCTGGCGGTGCAGCTGGAAGTGCTTAAAAAAACCTTAAACAAGCATGGATTTCAAGATTTTTTAAAAAGCAATTCTCGTTTTGCTTGTCGTACAGCCTAGGAGGGAGAAAAAATTTCCCAGAGGTCACTATCACCAAAAATCACAAACTTTATATGACTCTTTACTCTCCCAGGCCTTCTGAGAATGATGGTGTCATCCATTTTCACTCAAAGTGCTCCTAAAAAAAGTGCCTCCTCCAGATTGAACAAAAAACCCTAGAGAAGTTGTAGTTTTCTTTTTTGAATCGCAACTTCAAGTCCTTTAGACCAGGCAGTAGTAAGAAAGTTCTAATACCATGTAGAAGTTGAGAAATCCAACTTCACAGAACTTGAAGAACACCTACATGCAAGAACCTGTTACAGAAGTGAAGCAAGAAGAGGGAAAGAGAAGAACTCTGAAGTTGCTCAGAAAGTGAGAGAAAAATTATAATCTGAATTAATGAAGAAAGAACTACAAAGTTCAACCTATAAAGGTGAACAAAACCCTAAAACTAGAAAAGCTAGGTTACACATTAATAATTAATATAAATATTAATTATAATCCACCTAAGAGATAGCTTAAGTAAACTAGAGTAGTAAACAACTTAACTAATTAAATCAAAGTGATCTAATTAATAAGTGTAAACAAATAATTACTCTAACTAGTTACTACTTTTCACTCTTTTGAAGTGAGTCCTGTTAGGAGCCAACCTTGTTAAAGGTTACAGAAAAAAACTATTAGGTGTGACCCTGTTAGAGGATTTAATCACCCTATAAGGAGTGGTCGTGTTAGAGGTCTTCAAACACTTCAATGTTGAAATGCCACCTTGTGAGAGGATTTATGAAATATTGTTAAGTCTACTTTGTAAAAGAGATTTGGATCACTGCTACAATTGTTAGAGAGTAACAATGGATTGACATTTTTTAAGTAGTAACTTTCGTTGTTGATTCAGATCTTTGCTCTGGCTTTAAACTAGATCCTCACTGATCAAATATTCTATTGTAGCTCAGTCTAGATATTCTATCCTTAATCAGAATTCCATCTTATTTAACCTTCACTCTTCTTATCAAAAATCTCACATATAAAACACATTTAATCCAAACTTGACCTTGTATATATATGATAAGCCTTGTCAAGTCAGCTTGAATAACTTTCAAATATTAATTATAATGCACCTAATAGATAGCTTAAGTAAACTAGATTAGTAAACAACTTAACTAATTAAATCAAAGTGATCTAATTAATAAGTGTAAACAAATAATTACTCTAACTAGTTACTATTTTTCACTCTTTTGAAGTGAGTCCTGTTAGGAGCCAACCTTGTTAAAGGTTATAGAAAAACACTATTAGGTGTGACCCTGTTAGAGGATTTAATCACCCTATAAGGAGTGGTCGTGTTAGAGGTCTTCAAACACTTCAATATTGAAATGCCACCTTGTGAGAGGATTTATGAAATACTGTTAAGTCTACTTTGTAAAAGAGATTTGGATCACTGCTACAATTTTTAGAGAGTAACAATGGATTGACATTTTTTAAGTAGTAACTGTCGTTGTTGATTCAGATCTTTGCTCTAGCTTTAAACTAGATCCTCACTGATCAAATATTCTATTGTAGCTCAATCTCGATATTCTATCCTTAATCAGAATTCCATCTTATTTAACCTTCACTCTTCTTATCAAAAATCTCACATATAAAACACATTTAATCCAAACTTGACCTTGTATATATATGATAAGCCTTGTCAAGTCAGCTTGAATAACTTTCAAATAAACAATAACACTTAAGTCTGTCGACTACATATAACCAATTAAACATAAAGTGTAAACTGTTGTTAGTCGGCTGACACTAAATGCATAACTCGGTTCACATTATAATCCTTCAATTCCCAACCATTAATGTAATTCCCGAGTGAACTCGGTTAGAACTGAAATTCTCTCATTAACCGATAGAGCTTGGTTAATAAAGCAAATCAGTATATTTGTGTCTACATTTTTGTAACATCAATGAAAATATACAATTGAATAATTATCTTCAACAATCTCCCTCTTTGGCACTGATGGAAACACAACATGTCATAATACAGAGAATTGTAGAGAAACATAAATAAGAATAAAATTTTATTAATGTTATTAGCTTTATTCTAATTCTCATCTAGAAAAATCCCTCTCTCTTCACAATTACTGAAATATAGATTTCTCCCTCTTACATTAATCGATGTTTCTGAGAAAATTTCTCCCCCTATCATCAATAATCTTTCCTTTAATAATTTATTTGGTGTGACATCAATAATATCTCCCTCTTTGACAACCAATGCCAAAGATTCTATCCAATGAAATTGTAGTGTACCTGATGTACAGATTCATATGCAATAAGCTCTGACAATATGCATCAACTTGTTAGATCTGTACTATAGCTCAGTTGATGCATCACTAAACTGTGTTTTAGTGAGCTTCAGTTAGGGGAGTCATCCCTAGCTTTCCTCTAAGATACAAGAATGCATCCTTAGGTAAAGGTTTTGTGAATATGTCTACAATTTGTTCTTTAGTATTCACATATTCCAACCTTACTTCCTTGTCCTGAACCAAATCTATCAAAAAATGATACTTTATTGCAATATGCTTAGTCTTAGTATGCATCACAGGGTCTTTGAAATGTTAATAGCACTAGTCTTGTCATAGTAGATAATAATTGGTTCTTTTATTTCCTCCTTCATACCTGACAATAGTTGTTTGAACCATATGATATTTGAATAATTCACTCCTGCTGCAACATACTCTGCTTCTGTTGCAGGCTAAGAAATGCAATTCTATTTCTTTCTTGTCCATCAGACTAACCTCTTTCCAAGAAATAACGCTCCACCACTGGTGCTCTTTCTATCATCAACACTTCCTGCCCAATCAATATCAATAAAATTCTTCAAATCAAAGTTTCCTCCTTTCTTATACCATAATCCATAATCTTCAGTACCCATAAGATATCTCTGAATCCTTTTGATAGCCATCAAATGATTCTCTCTAGGATTAGCTAAAAACCTTGCAACAATACCAACTGCTAATGCAATATCAAGTCTAGTGTGAACAAAATATTGAAGCTTACCAATCATGGATATGTAGGTAATCTAATTTACCTCCTTTTATTCATTATCCTTAGGCAACTTATGTCCAGTAGACATAGGTGTCCCAACAGGTTTGGAATCTTCCATTCTAAATTTCTTCAGTATCTCTTTGATGTATTTAGACTGAGTAATGTAGATAGCATCCTTCATCTGATGAACTTGTAAACCAACAGAGAATTTGATTTATCCAAACATAGACATCTCAAATTCCTTACTCATAGCTTCAAAGAATTCTTTTCATAAATCCTCATGTCCAGTGAATAGTATATCATCAACAAATATCTTTGGTAATAGTATCTTGTTCTGAGGTCCTTCTTTGATGTACAAGCTACTATTATCATTAGTTCTTTGAAATCCAATACTTACTAGGTAACCGTGCATTCTTTCATACTAGGATCTAGGAGCTTGCTTCAGTCCGTACAAGGCTTTGTACAATTTCCAAACCATATTTCTTTTGTTATAATCAAAACAACCTTCAGGTTTCTCAATATAGCCTTCCTCTTCAAGAATTCCATTCAAGAATGCAGATTTTACATCCATTTGGTATAACTTGAATCCTTTATGTGCTGCATATTCCAGAAAAGTTCTTACTCCTTCGAGTCTTGCAATAAGAGAAAAAATTTCTCCATAATCAATACCCTCTTCTTGAGCATATCCTTTACACACTAATCTTTCCATGTTTCTAGAAACTTCACCTTTTTCATTCATCTTGTTTCTGAAAACCCACTTAGTACCAATCACATTCTTGTCTTTAGGTCTAGGTACAAAAGTCCAGGTTTTGTTCTTTTCTATCTGCTCAATCTCTACATTCATGGTTTTTATCTAGCTTTCATCATTCAACCCATCTTTAATGGATCTAGGTTCAATTTCACTAAGAAAACATGAACCTTTAAGTTTGTTCCTTGTCATTATACCTTATGTCTGATCTCCAATTATTTTCTCAGGTGCGTGATGCCATCTGAAATATGTGGCAAGTATAGGTTCCTTCCTCTTTGATTCTGGGCTTGCTCCACTAGGTTGACCATTCTCAAACATTTTGTTCTGCACTTCCAATTGAGACTCAGGTTCCAATGTCTGCAACTTGGGTGCCTTTGTCTGAGACTTGGGTGCCTCTGTCTACGACTCACTTCCCTCTGTCTGTGACTCAGTTTCTTCTATCTGAGACTCAATTACCTCTTTTTGTGACTCGGTTTCAAAATATAGCAGCTCAAGTTGCACACGTTGCAACAAGGTTTGTGCTAATGAATTCAGTGGTTGACATGGTTGGTATCCAATCACCATTGCCTGTGTCTTAGGTATAGTATCAAGTTCATAATACACAAAGTTTCTATAGTCTACAGGCTCTTTACTACTATGTTCTTCACTTCTCTCTGCAAACTCATCAATCTTAACATGTACACTTTCTATGACTTTATGAGTAGAAATATTCAAACATTTATATGCTTTTCTTTTACAAGAATAGCCTAGGAATATACCTTCATCACCTTTTACATCAAATTTTCCATTTCTTGCTTCCTTCAAGATGTAACATTTACTTCCAAATACTTTGAATAATGAACATTGGGTCTATAGCCATACCATAATTCAAAATTTGTCTTCTTAGTACCTTTCTTCAATTTAACTATGTTCATGGTGTGTACTGCAGTGCTGATCTCTTCCTTCCAGTATTTGGTTGCAACATTATTTTCAATCATTAAGGTTCTTGCATAATCCATAATAGATTTGTTTCTTCTTTTTGCTATCCCATTTTCTATGGTGTTCCTAGGCAAGATACTTGTCTCTTGATTCTTGTTTCATTGTAGAATTCATTGAACTCATTAGAAATGAATTCACCTCCTCTATCAAATCTTAGTCATTTAAGTTTCTTTCATGTTTCCTTCTCAACTCTCGCAAGGTACCACTTGAAATTCTGAAAAGCTTCTGATTTTTCTTTGAGAAACATAACAGTCATCATTCTGGAATGGTCATCAACAAATAGAATGAATTACTTCTCTCCTATGTAACTTGTTTTTCCAATTGGTCCACACACATCAGTATGCACCAACTCCAAGACTTCTTTAGTATTATAATTCTTACTCTTGAAAATAGTTTTTCCCATCTTCCCAATTTGACATTGTTTGCATATTGCCAATTCAAGTTTCTTCAAATTAGGAATTCCTCTTACTCTTTTGTTCTTTCTTATGTTGACCAGTTTATCAAAATTGACATGACACAATCTTTTATTCCATAACCAGATTTCTTCTACTTGTGTAATAAAACATGAACTTTCAGTGAGATCAAGATAGAATAGATTACCTTTTGTTTGCCTACCAGTTCCCACTAGGTTTCCTTTACCATCCAGCAGCTTAGCCTTACCATTCATGAATTCTACATTGAAACCAATGTTATTCAGATGTGTCACACTCTGTAGATTACACCTTAGTCCTTCAACCCAATAAGCATTATCACATTTGATTCCTTCAATTAGAGAAATACAACCTTTACCTTTCACAAAGAAAGGTTCATCATTCCCAAAACTGACCCTCCCACCATCATAGTGCTCAAGATATTAAAATTTAGTTTTATCACCAATCATGTGGTGGGAACAACCACTATCAATTATCCAAGTGTCATTTTTGCTAATATGAGTGAAAAGTGCATTCTTTTCATTTTCTTCATTGTCTGAGTCATCCTTAATAGCAATGTAAACCATTTCATCTTCATCTTCATCACTATCAGAATCTTTAACAATATAACAAGATTTTTTACCTTTGTCCTTGTAGATTTTATTGCTTTTGAAATCTTTCTTGCTTTTGTACATGTTGAACTTCTTCTCACCTTTTTCTTCTTTGGTTGGACACTTAGCAACAATGTGACCAACCTCATCACATGAAAATAAAATCAATGGTATTCTTCCTTTGTACTGTCCCTTCTCTTTGGCAACTCTCTTTGCAAGTAATGCTTCAGTGATTTCTAGATCTTCATCATCAGAATCATCATCACTATCACTTTCAATATATTTTCCTTTTGAGTTTCTATCCACCTTACTAAGGTTTAATTTAGCTTTAAATTCAGACTCAAAATTGCTCGAATTAGGAGAATAATTGTCAAAATTATCCAACTCAAAAGTTGTAAGCCTTCCAACCAATGCATCTAGAGTTATATCATTACTACACCTCATCTCTTAAATAGACAAAACTCTAATTGCATAGATATGAAGTAAAGTTCTCAATACCTTACTAACCATTATTTTGTCTTAAATTCTTCCACTGGAAGCTCTGATGTGACTGACACTTTTCTTGATTCTTTCACTGTATTTTTTAATGTCTTCTCCTTCTTTCATTTTCATCTGGTTATACTGACCTCTGAGACTTTCTACTTTGGCTCTCTTTACATTGTCATCTCCTCCATGGATATCATGTAGTTTCTTCCACATATCATAGGCAGTAGGGAAGTCCTTGACTTCATCAAATTATGAATAGTTGATGAAGAAGCTATATCAATCATCATTATGTTATGATTCTTCATGTCCACCATCTGTTCCATAGACGTAGGTCTTGGTACTTCCACATACTTGTGATCCAAGAATTGTAAACTAGTACCTCCAATAGTAGATAGATGTGGCCTCATCAACTCTTTCCATGCAGCGAAATTTTCTTTGTTAAACTTGGGGATCTCCCTTCTGTAAGACATCTTTGATCTTTAGCTTAGGCCTTGAAACCTTCCCTGAAAGCAACAACAATTTTGATACCAATTGTTGGAAATGGGTTGTGTAACTAAGAGGGGAGGGGTGAATCAGTTAGCCAAAAAACAAAGCCAAGTCCCTTAGATGTCTTAATCAAACTTATCAATGGGTATGTGCAGGATCATGGTATGCCAAACCAAGCCCTTAAGTGGCATTGAAAATTCAAAAAATCAGGTTTAGGAAAGTTGACATAAAAATTTGAACAAGTTATCAATCTTATATAAAAAAAACTGTGTGAGAACAAAATCTATAGAAAATTGAATTTATTTTCTTTTCTACAAGCTATTTTAAAAAAAAAAAATTCTATATGGTGAAATTTGAAATTTATATGCAGTAGTATGAAAATTTCAGGAAAAAGATAAGAAGTAGGTGTATGTCTGACCACCTTAAACACAATAAAATGATAATATTTTTTCACAAGATTATAGATATAAGTAGTAGACTCATGTCTGGATCTGATGCATATTTGTTTGTAATTTTTTTCTAAGCAAATAATTAATTATGATTTTTCTACTACAAATTTTCCTGAATATAAAAAATTTTGTGTCTGACCACCTTAACTTAGTCTAAACTTCATCAAATTGAAAACTTTTTAATTTTTTATTGTAGTAGGAAAAGAATAGAATGTGAATCATGTTTAGGATTTCAAAAATGTTATATTGTTTGAAAGCTATAGCTATTTTTCAATCAGTCTATCAATCAGGACTAAAAAGATAAGAAGTAGGTGTATGTATGACCACCTTAAACACAATCAAATTTTAATATTTTTTTACTATATTCTATATATAAGTAGTAGACTCATGTACGGATGTGACACATATTTTTTTTAATTTTTTTCAAAGTATATAATTAATTATGATTTTTCTTCTACAACTTTTCCAGAATATAAAAACTCCTATGTCTGACCACCTTAACTTAGTTTACACTTAATTAAAGTAATTTTTTAATTGTTTTCTTATATTAGGCGAAGCATAGAATGTGACACATGTTTTAGATTTAAAAAATGTTATACCTTTTGAAAGTTATAGATATTTTTCAATCAATCTACCAATCAGGACTTCTTTTTTACATCGCCACTTTTTGGCATACCATGATCCTGCACATACCCCAATGTTACTCAGTTAACAAAGATATTCTGTTATTACTCGATTAACAAAGAAATCTTAAGATATTAACTATGATTATCCTTTAGTGATTAAGTGCATAAATGTAAAGCATAAAGCAAATAAGATGTACACAGATGACACCAAGATTTAACGTGGAAACCCAATTTGGGAAAACCACCAATTGCAACTAGTTACTATTTTTCACTCTTCTGAAGTGAGCTTTGTTTGGAGCCAACCTTGTTAAAGGTTACAAAAACACACTGTTAGGTGTGACCCTGTCAGAGGATTAATCACCCTTTAAGGAGTGGCTTTGTTAGAGGTCTTCAAACACTTCAATGTATAAATACTACCTTATGAGAGGATTTATGAAAGACTGTTAAGTCTACTTTGTAAAAGAGATTTGGATCACTCACTAATAGATTTGACCCTAAATTGCGACCAAAATTTTCGACCAACTTCCAAAATTGTTTTGTTTGGTCGCAATATAAAAGTTAACTTTTCTTTTTTTTACTTTTATGCCCGTGTTGGTCGAAATTTCGACCAACACGTGCATAAAGGTCAAAAAAAAGAAAAGTTCTCGCATTTTTACTTTGTTGAGCTTGTCGTGTCGTTCATGGTAGATGTTCTGGAGCCCTATTCTGGTTAGGTTTTGTGTGTAGTAGTGCAAGGTTAACAGATGGTATATACAGGGTCGATCCGTTTACAAAGAAGGATTGGTACGACATAAAGGCTCCATCTTCCTTCAACACCAGGACCGTCGGGAAGACGCTCGTTACCAGAACGCAGGG
>MU217578.1:10463-32563 GCA_018584345.1 Thuja plicata
GAATCTTGTGAAAATATATCATCATTTGATTGTGATTAAGGTGGTCAGACATACACGTACTTTTTATCTTTTTCCTAAAATTTTTGTACTACTGCATTGAAATCTAAAATATTGAACAATTAGATTAGTTTTTTTTTCAGACAAGGGCTAGTATTTTAGAAACTACATTCAATTTCTTACAGATTCTGGTCTTACAACGTTTTCACATAAGGTTGATAAGATGTTCAACTTTTTACATCAAGTTGACTAACCTTGATTTTCTGAGTTTTCATTGCCACTTAAGGCCATAGCTTGGTATACCATGATCCTGCACATACTTAAATATAATCTCCACGTCTATTCTTTACCACCCTAGTTCAAAATTTCACATGTGGTTTTGACCTCCAAACTTCCAAACGTGGACATTAAATATTTGCGCAAACAACTTATTTTGAATTAACTTCTAATCAATGCAAGCATAAAGGCATTATAAAAAGAAAAAATCCTAATTCGTTGTAAATTATTCATTATCCTCTAGAGAATCATATCATTCTAGAATTGGAACATTTTGAAAGCATTCTTGTAAGATCACAACAATCACATGAGCACCTACATTTTCTACGTGGTGGGTCTTACAACTTATTCAAAATTGTTAAATTGATCCAAGAGTTTACTAAGGAAAAGAAAGGAAGCAATTTATCTCACTTAACACAAAAAAATCTAATCTCTAGGCATCAATAGATAATAAAGGAAAGATATTTATAAAGATCAAAAGTGTAGGGATCAAGTTTTTGTTGTTGCTTGCACAACTGAAGTTACAACAGTCTCCAAATATGTTACTTTAATTCTTTGTGTATCGTATTGTAGTTTGTAAATCATTTATAGTCCTATTAATAAATTATCAAAGAACTTTGTTATGGCTTACAAATTTCTTTGGTGTTTCCTTTAAGTTTGCATTGTTCATATTAGTCCCCTAGTTTAATTTATGTTTCTCAAGTAGCTCTTTATGTTTGCAATTTAAATATTACAAGTGTTATGTGTTTAAACCATATGTTTTATGTTTATTTTATCCTTGAAGTTTCTAGTTTTGAATGAACACCATTGGATTTTTGTTAAGATGATGTGTTTACAATTGAAAAAAATGGGGAAAGAAGATACCTTGTAACATTACTCCTTGTTTAACCCATATATTTTGATCTAGCATTGATGAATTCAAAGCCATCGAATTGTGTTACCCAACTTCAAGTCCATGCTCCTATATTTGATTTAGAAGTTGACTTGTTGTTGGTGGTTTCACATCACTTAAGTGAATTTTCCATAATGAAATAATGATCATCAATTCTATAATGTACAATTAATTGGTCCAATTAGATTATTAATCATCTATATCAAGTTTGCAATAGTTTCATTTATCAGTATATATATAGTAAGTTATGTTAGCATCTAGTTGACATGGATGAGATGGCTAAAACCTATCCAAGTATATCTTAAATTCTCCATGTTTAACCCATTTTTATTAATCTATCATTAATAAACTCAAGCCATAGGATCTTGATACCATTTGATAGCTAAGGTACAAATTGTAAAAGCTAAGAAAAATATTTAGTTCACCAAAGTTTATGCATCATAACTTTATTTGTCAAAGAATGTATGTGTTGGTACTCATGTGAGCTTATTTAATAAAGAAATTAATTAAATGTCATCTCGTATAGTTAAAAAAAATATGAATATAATTGAACCATTTAACTTCACCTCTAGGTTTATGCATCATAGCTTTATTTGTTAAAGAATGTATGTGGTGCTTCTCATGTGGGCTTATTTTATAAAGAAATTAACTAAATGTCATCTCGTATAGTTAAAAAGACATGAATATTGTTATACCATTTAATTTATTTAGTAGTTAAATATTGTGTATTATGGAGCATTTAGTGCTATGTATAATGAGGAAAATAGTTATTCTCCATACAAAACAACATGATAAGTCATAATAAGACATCATGCCCCATCCAAAATATGATGGATTGATGACAACACTTAGATGATATGAGCAAGATAGACATTTTAGATAGATAAAATACCTAACTTTTTTATCATTCTCATTTCCAACTATAACCATTTAGTGCATCAGCCTTTATGTAAATATTTTTTTTAAAATGATAGATGATAAAATATTGCCAAAATTATTGTGTTTTTTATTTTGTCACTGGACAATTGACATGATAAGACAACTCTATTTGACAAGGAAAGCCTTTGCTTGCATACTATGTTCCAAACATTTGGAAGAGACATACAAAAGGTAGGAATGCAACCCTTTAGCAAGGATAAAAAATACTAGAGCAACAATTTTATGTCATTTTCCTTTGGATTTTTTTGCAAGGTTTTATAAGTTTATGATTTTTATTAGGTTGAAGAGGTTTTTTTGTAGTAGCTATTCCACCTACAAAATGGCAAGATAAATTGTCATGAGACATCTTAGTATGTAATTTTACATAGAGAGAAAAACTACTACCAAATTTTTTGAGTGGTTTTTTTTTAATTTTTTTGCAAAGGCATCTTTTGATGCTTAACCTATTTTTAATTAGCCTAAATTTATCACTAACTTGGGTTTCCCACTTTTTCTTTACAGCTGTTTCACGCAAACATTCATCTCCATTACAAACATTTAGAAGAGGCACCACAACATAGGTATGTCATCCCCCTTGGATTTTATAGCAAGATATTTGTTGATCCTAAAGAAGCTCATGCCTAAATAAGGGCAATCAGGAAGTTTCACAGATGTGGGACCTGATGCACTATAAGAAATGGCCTTTGGGATATTAGAAGTTGTCTCTTCATTCCAATGGGGTTGAAAATGGAAAGGAATAAACAAAGTGAAAACTAAACTAAGGCAATGCATCGGTACAAAGCTTTTGCAACATTTTAAAACTTTCCTCTAGGAGACTAAGGAGACATTATTTTTTGAAAGGAAGACATAATACACAACATACCCTAAATATTGTAGGAAATGAGAACAAGGCACATAAAGTGAAAAATATATAGAGTGCGATATTCAAATCCTCGTCGTAGGTTGCACCTGTACGGGTCTAATGAAAATACATGTGTCCCTAAAGATTGTCATAATAATTAACCATTTTAAGACTTCTATCATGAATGGTATATTCTATCCTCTATTTTAGGGAAAGTGGAAGATTACGAGACCTACATGATCCATAATTTACTAAAATTACAAGAAGCTAGAAAAACCAACACTAGCAAATAGGACTGCATTCACATTTTAATGGCACAAAACACATTGATAACTAGAAAAAGAAAGGAAAAAAATGATATAATCCAAATACTTTATTGGGAGAAAACATGTTAAGGCCCAAATGTAGATCAAACATTACAGAGTTAACAATAGAATACATCTCCCAGTAGATGCAAATATTCCCCAAAAACATAATTTTCTAAGGCCTTTAAAGCCAAAAACTGCATTCACATTAGAATATCGAATTTGGATGTAAAAAAGTGCAACTTGTTTCCCTTTAGGCTCTTCTAGAACACATTTTGTTTACTCGCATGATAGCTACCTGAAAGATTAATCATGAAGACCATTACAACTGCCTACATATTGATGATTTGCATTGTTGGTTTTCCTCATGCTTGTTGCATGAATGGTAGTTGTGTCTTCTTCAACTTATTTCTATCATGATGAGGTAAATTTTCCAATTCTATTTGTAGTGATCACTCACTTTTTGGCCCATGGAAGCAATTTATTTTTGGCATCGAATCTACCTTGAGATGATCTTCTAAATCGACAGGTGGTGCCTTACATCGAAGGGTGTGGGTTCTACAGTTTCAATAACTGACGTGATCACAACTTGGATATGTCTCACATAGGTGGGAACGTTTTCAACTTCTCCATTTAGCTTGTGTTAAACTTGCATGATACTATCATGTGGCAATCTAGTGGTCTTTCTTGGAGATTGATCCATAGTGCCTTTTGGATTTAGTGCTATACTAACACATGTCCTATCACAATATGAGACACAAATAAAAAGATGAGGAAGAGGAGGTTGCAGATTTTAGAAACTTAACCTGGAAAAGTCAAATGTTGTAGATGGCATCTATATATCTAGTGAGTCACAGGGGATCCTCACTTGTGGCAGAAAAACCATGTGATCTTTGGCTCTATAGACCAACATTTGAAAGTTCTTTTGCTTCATTGATTCATGCTTAATATCTCAGATTGCATCTTAATGATGAATTTGATGATTAGAAGTTGTCAAGTGCATTCTATGTGTGATACATTATTGCTTGAACTTGACAAATTGTGAATGTCTTATGTATTTACATTGAGGAGAAAGAAATATAAATACAGAGTATTACAGTGACTGATCCAATATGATCGGAAGAAATCCCAAGAATTAGAAACAATCAACTCATTCTGGGAAACTCTCATTCTGGGAAACAATCATTCTAGAAACAACCTAAAACTATAGAAGGAAAGAAATCAGTTGCCCAAACAACGTTAGTTAATAGTCCCCCTCAAGTTGGAGTATGAACATCATGAATACCCAACTTGCGAAGAAGATGGAGAAATTGTGAGCATCCCAATGGCTTGGTGAAAATATCTGCAAGTTGATGCGTAGTAGGTACATAAGCAGTTTGAATTAATTCCAGCTGTATTTTCTCACGAATGAGGTGGCAATCTAGTTCGATATGTTTTGTTCTTTCATGAAAAATCGGATTGGCAGCAATATATAACGCTGACTTGTTGCCACAATATAGAACTACTGGTTGAGAATGAGAAATCCACAAATCATGAAGGAGATAACGAATCCATGTAAGTTCACAGCTAGTGGTGGCCATGGCACGATACTCTGCTTCAGCTAAGGAGTGAGATACTGTATTGTGTTTCTTAGTTTTCCAAGAGAGTAAAGAATCGCCAAGTAAGGTGCAGAAACCTGTTGTGGAGCATTGTGTCATCGGATGGCTCACCCAATCTGAATCACAATAAGCCATGAGAGAAAGGGAGCTCATGGCTAAATATAAAAGGCCTTGACCAGGAGAACCCTTGAGATATCGGAGCACTCACATAGCTGCATCTAGATGAGGTCTGTGAGGTGCATGCATAAATTGGCTCAAGGTATGAACATCAAGTATAATATCCGGCCTAGTTATTGTGAGATAAATAAGGCGCCCTACCAAGCGGCGATAAGAGGAAGGATTGTGGAGAAGTTGGCCTTCCTCATTACATAGTTTCAGTTGTTGCTCCATAGGAAAATCTATAGGTCGAGCCCCAAGAAGACCTGCACCGGATAAAATAACCAGCGTGTACTTCCTTTGTGAAATGAAAATGCCCTGTTTAGAACGAGCCACTTCTATTCCAAGGAAGTAGTTGAGTTGGCCAAGATCTTTGATGTGAAACTGATCTTGAAGAAAACGTTTGAAGTGGGTGATGGCTAAAGAATCATTGCCAGCAATGATGATATCGTCCACATAGACTAGGACAACTGTAAAGGAGGCTCCTCTCATGCAAGTAAATAAAGAATAGTCAGTCTTGGAGGGCATGAAACCAACATCCTGAAGAGAAGAAGAAAGCTTGGGAAACCAATTTCTTGAAGCTTGTTTAAGACCATATATAGACTTATTCAAGCAACAAACATGTATGTTCCCCTGTTTGCCAAGACCGGGAGGAAGAGCCATGTAAACTTCTTCGTCCAAAGCTCCATGAAGAAACGCATTGTGGACATCTAGTTGATGGAGAGACCAATTGCGAACTGCAGCAACTGCTAAAAGGCAATGGACAGTAGTTAATTTTGCAACCGGTGCAAAAGTATCATGATAGTCTAGCCCTTCTCATTGAGTGTATCCTCTGGCAACAAGGCGAGCTTTGTAGCGTTCTATGGAACCATCAGATTTGTACTTGATTTTGTAAACCCAACGACAACCAATCAAGTGATGACCAAGAGGCAAGTTGACCAGATTCCATGTGCCATTAGTATCCAAGGAGGCAAGTTCAGCATCCATGGCTTGACGCCAATGCGAGTCGTGCATAGCTTGATCAAAAATGGCAGGTTCTTGTTGCACAGAAATAGCAACAATGAAAGAACGATGAGGGGTCAAACAATCATACGAGAGAAAATGAGATAAAGGGAAGTGAGTACCTTTAGCGGGAACTTGCAGAGAATCTAGCATCAGAGTGGGAGAAGAAGTGGGGAGCGTGGGGCAGTGGTATTCTTGAAGATGAATAGGAGTTTGACGGGACCGTGTGAGTCAAAAAAGGGTATTGGAAGGTAGAGGATCAACACTAATGTTCGGGTGTGAAGGGATAGAGTCGAAAGAGGGAGTGGACAGTGAATGGGATAGAGGCTAGTGGTGAGAGAGAGGTGTATGATAAGGGAAAATCTAGAGCAGGAAGTGGTAAGACGGGCTACTTATGTGGGTCGTGAGTGGTATGGGAAGAAAATGGGAACACGTTCTCATGGAAGACTACATCTTGACTAGTGAGTACCTTCTTAGAATCAAGGTCATAAAGACGATACCCTTTTTGTCCATAAGGATACCCAATAAACACACAACAATGTGCACGACTAGCAAATTTTCCTTTGGCAGAAACAATAGTGGAAAAACACAGACATCCAAAAATGCGTAGATGACCATAGGTAGGTGAAATCTGAAATAAAATCTCATAGGGCATTTTTCCTGAAAGAATGGGTGTGGGCATTCTATTAATAAGGTAAGTAGCTGTGAGAACGCATTCGCCCCAAAAGGTCATGGGTAAGGAGGCATGAAAATGAAGTGCTCGTGCAACATTAAGGAGATGATGATGTTTACGTTCAGCAACACTATTTTGTTGTGGAGTATCTACACAACTGTGTTGTCGAATTACACCATGATCATGAAAGAAGGAATGTAAGTCACGGGAAAAAAATTCAGCACCATTGTCAGAATGAATGCATTTAATGCGGCGACCAAATTGAGTTTCAACCATGTAAAAAAAGGATTTGAGAAGGACACGTGTTTAATATTTAAAATGCATAAGGTAAAACCAAGTACAATGTGAAAAATCATCCACAATGGTAAGGAAATAATGAGCACCAGATAATGAAGCAACATAATGACCACCCCAAATGTCACAATGAATGAGATCAAAGGTTTGACTAGAAGTTATGGAACTAACAGGAAATGGAAGACGAGTCTGTTTTGCCAAAGGAAAAAATTCACAAAATAAAGAAGCATCGAAACTAATATAAGGTAGCACTCGTGCGAGATTTTGTAGTCTAGCATGAGATGGATGTCCTGGACGTTGATGCCAAATATGAAGTGAGGCTTTATTGAAAGAAGCAAAAAATTTAGGTAAGCTGGAGGGTGTCGGGTTGAACAGGTAGAGGCCACCAACTTCTTTACCCAATCCAATCGTCGTGCATGTTGTAAGGTCCTGAAAAAGACAAAAATCAGGAAAGAAAGTAATAGAACAATGAAGTGAGCGAGTGAGTTTGCTAACAGATATCAAATTGACATTGAATGCTGGAACATGGAAAACATCATCCAAATGTAAAGTGGTAGCGAGATCAATAGAACCACTAGAAGAAACAGAAACTGAAGCTCCATTCAGCAATCGAATGGGATCAGAGCAGCAAGGGAAGTACAATTAGTGAGAAAATCAAAAGAAGAAATCATGTGATCAGAAGCCCCTGTGTCAATGATCCGTGAGGTTTTTGAAAAAGTGTGGAAACTAGAGAAGGAAGCAGTGGAAGTGGAGGAATGGCAATAAGTACCTGCGACATTGGCTGAGCTGTGGAAGGTACCTTCATGGAGCAAAGCTAGAATTTGCTTATACTGTGTCGGAGTGAATGATGCAGTGGACTCATCTTTGGTTACATTGTGAGAGGACGGTTTGACGCTGAGAACACCTTTGGTGGAATTATTGTTCTTGGGATGGTCGGGCGGATAACCATGCAGACGATAGCACCGATCAATGGAGTGACCAATTCCAAGAAGGCCAAGGCTCCGACAATGGTCACAGATAGACCGTTCTTTGCCTTTTGCTCGTCCATGACCATATGCCCCAGAGTCCTAAGCAAAGCGGGAACTAGAGGAAGAATGGTTCATAGCAAGAGTTGCACCATCAGAATTGCAAAAAGAGTTGGCAATTTCTCTCTATTTTTCTTCTTGTAAAACAAGGGCATAGGCCCTGTTAAGAAGAGGAAGAGGATTCATGAGTAGAATCTATCCACGAACAACAACATAAGAGTCATGAAGTCCCATGAGAAACTGAAGAACTTTCTCTCCTTGATCACGATCGTGAAGGGTCTTCATCGCTCCACAAGTACATGAGGACATGGGTGAATAAGATGCCAATTCATCCCAATATCCCTTCAAGTTTTTGAAATAAGCAGCCACAGAAGATTGGTCTTGTGTAAGAGACGAAATGGCCTACTAAATTTGATAGAGACGAGGAGCATTGCTTTGAGAAAAATTCTCAAATAAGTCTGCCCAAACCTCTGAAGCAGAATCTGTGTAGATGACGTTGTTGGCAAGCTCCACATCAATAGAATTGAGGATCTAGGAGAGAACCATATCATTGCAGCGTTACCATAGAGAAAAATTGTCTGGATTCAGATCTGAATCCGGCTTGGGAATGGTCCCATCAATGAAGCCCAGCTTGTTCTTTGCACTTAATGTCATTCGCATGGCTCTGCTCTAGGTCAAAAAATTGTCTCCAATCAAGGTACGGGAGACCAAAACAGTGCCTGGGTTGTCAAATTTATGAAGGAAGTAAGGGCTCGTGTAATTGAGTGGGGTATTTTGACGATGGGTATCAACTGAAGAAATATAATCCGCCATAAAAGAGGCTTCCATAACACGATGATCAAAAATGCTAGATTGAAGGGGAGAAAAGACAAAAAAAAAGAGCTGCTGAGATTGTTACCACTCTGATACCATGACAAATTGTGAATGTCTTATGTATTTACATTGAGGAGAAAGAAATATAAATACAGAGTATTACAGTGACCGATCCAATATGATCAGAAGAAATCCCAAGAATTAGAAACAATCAACTCATTCTGGGAAATAGTCATTCTGGGAAATAGTCATTCTGGAAACAGTCTAAAACTACAGAAGGAAAGAAAATAGTTGCCCAAACAACATTAGTTAACATAACTAATTTTTCAGCACCAAGAAAAATTTTGGGCGTCAAAATGATAATAGATTAACTTTGTTAAGAAAATAAAACATTTCACTACCACAAATTTGAAAGAAATTTCTTAGTGTTGTGGTGTGGCTTTCTAGCATTATGAAATATTTCATTGGAATGCAAAGGGAAAATTTGGCAAGGACTTAAAAGGACAACTTGGGACATGGGAATACAACCAAGATGAAGGAGCCCCAATGGAAATAATAGATAGAACCCATTGCGACATTAGTGTATGAGCATAATACAAGGAAATGACATGCTAAGATCAAGAAAGAGACAATGCGTGAAAAAATAGGATTTGGTACACAACATTAGGTATGACTTTTCTAGATTGATAACTTCAAATGCATGGACTCGTATGCATATAATTTCATTGCATAAGGTGCAAAAGCCACACATTTTAGTGTGTGCATTGTGGTTCTTTTCCTCCTTCTATGAGATAGTCTAAATTATAATTCACCTTATTGGCAAGCTATATGGTTGAGCCATTCCCCTCATAGCTAGTTGAAAGCCTTGTTTTCAAACATGCTTCCATAGCTCTAACAAGGTTATAACTTTGGTTTTCACAAATTATGTCTCAACTACCACCTAGGCATCTAGCATAACCATGGTAGAGTCACTCACATCACCTGGATACTTAATCTTTATAATTATTCTTTTATTTTCTCTTTTAAGAATGTTGATAATGACATTCGTTTGCACTAGTTTGGAAACCAAAGTGATAGAAAGGGGAGGTCGTCAAATTTTTCTCTTAAACTAAGAGCTAGAGTTTCTGCTAAACACCACCTCATAGAAGTAATTACTATGTATTTAGTACTAAAGTTCATGGAAACCTACCCCCTGTATTTGAAAAGACATCTATAACACAAAATTCCTTGATTAAAGAGGGGGAATCCTAGTGAAATAAAAACAAATCTTATGTC
Organism: Thuja plicata; assembly: GCA_018584345.1. Taxonomy (NCBI): domain Eukaryota; kingdom Viridiplantae; phylum Streptophyta; class Pinopsida; order Cupressales; family Cupressaceae; genus Thuja; species Thuja plicata. The sequence goes on from MU217578.1 coordinate 20,550, forward strand.
GTAAAATGAAGTATTAAATGCATTAATTTCTTACTTAATTCAAGGAATACGATCACTTCATATTATCCTTATTTTTTATATGAAAGTACCTCCAAGTTAAATGTCCACTAGGTAAGAGAATGCCTTGGGAAAGATACTTTGGTACATCAAGCCATTTTCCTGGAATGAATACTTGCCAAAAGAATGAATGTGTGTGCATCTGTAGAGGCTCAAGTGGCTATAAAACTAAACCACCTTTGTTTAAACAAATCATTCCAATTGTAGAAATTTAGTGTGGCATTTCTTAGAATATAGAGTTTAGATAAGCATGACTTAGGTGTAATGGATACCCCCATTAGAATGACAACTACCAAGGCACGTTGTTACTTCTTAGGTCTGATTATAGATAGGCGGCTTGAGTGCCTCCTCAACACTAAAAATCAATTTGTATTAGCTACTATGAAATGAATTCTAGGTGGTGATTTCCTTGTTAGTGAGGATAGATACTGGGTGAACATTGATACTTTTTCTATATTTGTGGGGTCCTTGCTAGACCTAGGAAACTTGAAGGACAAGATTGTGAGACTGACCCAAGGATTTTTCAAGGATGATTACACAGGTGGCCTAGACCAAGTCCCAGAGATGGCCCAATATAGAATTGGAATTCCCATGGCTACATACTTAAAGACTTATCTAGAGAGGGTGTTGTGGTGCCCTTTGTAGCCAATTTTTGAATTATGTCCATTTATGAACACTAGTACCATTCAACTCCTACACTTGGGTTCTTGAGAAGGTTTGCTAGTGAAGACCTTGGCTTTGACCAAGAGTGGATAGACAAGTTCAAGACTATGGTCTTTGACTGGGACTTGGACTCAAATAACAATGACAAGCTATAAAATGAGTATAAGTCTTGGTGACGAATGAGGATGCCAAGGGTGAGGACAATGGCCCCTTAGATTGACTTGGGCTCTATACTACTAAACAACCATACCTCCCATTTGACACAAATAATTTTAAAAATTGTGTTAATATTTTTCTCTAAAACTTTTATATAATAGCATATACATGTAAATAGCATAGCATGCAAATGAATATATATAGCTTTTATAAAATGTCTCTTGTGCATGAATGGTGTTATGTTTCTCTTTCAATATTCTAGTTGCACGTTAGTTTAAATAAATATAATTTTCTGAGCCTTGACTTTTTGATGTGATTTTGCGCTTAAAAGAAAGGGTTAATTACTACGTATTACACCACCTTAATTAAAGAAAAAATTCACAACTATCATACCATAAATAGGGAATTCATTCACTGTATACGATAACCAGTGATAGGTAGAAAGTACATGTAATCGGGCGAGACATAAGTCAAATTGGAGCGAACCTTATTTGTTCCTTACCATGTTTAGCTCTAAAACTATGATGACTATTAGTGAACACGTACACCATTATTGTTCATCATTCTTAATTAAAATGTATTCATTTATATTGCATAAAAAATGTAATCAATAATGCTTCTTTGTTCACATTGCTTTGTAGGACCAATAGTTTTGCTAGACACACTAAAGGAAAGCTAGAGACTATAATAGAAAATCTCCACATGGAAGAGAGGAAATGCATGGTAATATTTCCTAGAAATGAAACTACAACCTACCTAACCTACTCTTAACTAACTACTATCTCAAAAATCTAAAGAGACCCATTAAGTATTAAGTAGAAGTTTAAAATTAAGTAGAAGTTTAAAATAACCCTCCTTGCAAACCAAGTTTTTTCTTCTTATACAAGTTTTAACACACAGTTGGGAGGATGAGGGAAGCACATATTTGCAATTTTGCGCAAACCTCTAGGAAAATAGTGTAGCAATATGTGAAAGAATTAATTCCAAGCAACGGGAGGATGAGCAGGTTTACATTGAAAGATCATCCTCAAGTTTAGAGGTGAACATAACCAGGGGTGACTGGCAAGTTGCTTTTGTGCTAGGTTTATGATAGGGAATCTTTGCATGGGTTGGGGACATCTTGTGTAAAAACCACAAGGATTTGCATTTTGTATTATAGTATGGACTAGATTTGATGAATCTAGGGTGACATCTCCCATATGGGTGCTAGCAAGAAATTGAGTCTACTGTTTGGCCAAAAAGTGGAACTATTTTTCCTATTTTTTTCAAATTCATCTTGTTTGAGATGAATATTTAAAACACTTAGAGATTGAATCTTAAAACAATTCATTAATAGAAGTTGTATTACTCGAAGTCTACTTTCCAAATATGTAATTTATGTTAATACCCAGATGATAAAATTTCATGTTCAATAGGCATTACTAAAACCCACATTTTAAAAGTCCCTATTTCAGGACCATACTATGCCCGTGTACGACAAGCAAAATTTGACCTAAATGAAACTATTTCTCTCCATCCTTTTGGGAAATAGTATGCAACACAGTTAATATTGATGATAATATTTTTTTGTTGAATATATTTTTTTATTAGGCATAGTTGTTGTTTTTAAAATCTCTCGTGTACGACAAGCTTAATTTGACCAAAACATATGATTTTTTTTTTAAAAAAAATTTTAAGTGTGTAGAATTGTCTCTAAGTTGATGTCATATAATTTTTTTTGTGAGAAACTTTCAAATAAATTTTTTACTAAAATAACAAAATACTCTGTTATATTTAGTTTGTGGACCAATTTCAGTATAAATTCAATGAAAAATAGAAATTTTAATATTTGGAATTTATACAGTCTAATCTATAATGGGTTTTTATTTTGTCAAAATATTCCTCTGAAAAAGTCTTCAAATATATGTCTAAAGTCCTTATTTTGTATGGACACTAGCAGGGCCTTCAAGTTGCAGGTCAAACCAGGTCCAAGGCTATGGTTCGGCTACCCAAGCCTCTTTCCAAACCAAAAGCCAACAGTAAAAGCGAGCTTGAAATTTAAAAAATTTAGAAACGGGATCTTGTTTAGTAAATGTTACCTCGTTTACCTTTTTTTAAATTCATAACGTATAAAGGAATCGATGGAAGATTTTCTTTAAAAAATAGTATTTTTTCAAAACAGGATCCCATTTTGAAACGGGATCCCCTTTTGAAACGGGACCCTGTTTCTCAAATTTTACGCTCGGGACCCTGAAGCTAAACGAGACCCCATTCATTCTAAGCGAGAACCCATTTCGTTGAGTGTGATTTCGCGAATTTGGCTAAATATGAAAGTTTCGCCTTAAGTGGACTCATCTTCTTGCTTCAACCCATATGTTCATTACAACTTCCTAACTCTTGAGGAAGTGACTTGTCCTCAAGCAATGAGAAAAAAGGTTCTAGCTCATCCCAGAACCGGGTCTCATCTTCCTAATCACTACCCCATTCATGGATTAGATTCCTTATTTCTAACTCTTTATTTTTTCCCTTATATTTGGAAAATGTGATCCCTTTGTCCTTTTTGTGGGAACTCTTCTTCTTCGATTTCAAAGCCAAAGGTAGGCCTTGCCCCTATCTGCATCTTGGGCTTATCAAATTTTCCCTTTTGTTGAGGGACTACTTCAACTTTTTTATTTTCCTAAGTGCCTAAGAAAAGGGAGGACATTAAAGAAACGATTGAACCCATTTTTCTTGTGCTCATCAAAGGCATGGTCATCATTGTTGTGCAGCTACTACTTGATGTCTGTTTCCTTCTGCAAAGAATTAAGCACAAAATGATTGGGAATCTTGTAGGACTTTGATCTTGAGACCTCTTCTTCGTGAGGCCAATAAACTCCAAAGGTTGTTGGCACTGAGAATAACACCCAAATTATTAGTGAATGAAATTTATACTCGCTAACAAGTGGATTTATTTGATTGACTTGAAGGATAATCCCATCAGGCGTGCTATAAACTTTGGTATGACTGGTGGGTGTTCTTGAATGACTTTGAATTTGTGTCCCACCAGACATGCTAAAAAATATTGTCACAAAAGTTTGCACCCTTACTTGGCGTATGACCCCCAAGCAACCTTGTGAAACATGGATGCAAGCTCCAAGTGTGGGACCTTGTGCAAGTGAGGTTGAATTTACAGAGAAGGTTGATGTCTTGTACCAATTTCAATGAAGATAATTTATGTTGATAAGATTCTGAGACATAATTTATTTGATTTCTCTTTAACTTAGTACAAAATTTATAACACAATAAATTTTAATATTAATAGATAATTTTAGTATTGTTAATTTTATTTTAAATCTTACATATACACAAAATGATTACAAAATATATGAAAGTAGTATTCTTAATATTTTCGCATCTTACTAGTTTCTATTGAATTCTAAAAGTTAAGATGTAAACAACTTCTAACATAATTTTGGCTTTGTCTAACAGTCAACTCTTAAGTTTAGGTCCATTTTTCCTGCCATCAACTCTGTCTATTTGGAACATAGACTAAGGCCAAATTCCTATTAGGACAGCTTGAGGATCTATTCTTAAGGAGTAGGAGGTCCTACAGAACAAAATAAATTGCTCCAAGATTAATGAGAAGATTTCCTAATAAAATAGTAGCCTAGGCCCTAGACCTTTTAGGTCTAGATTTAAGTCAGTAGAAAGACGGGAGACTAGAAATTGATCAACCCACTTAAACTATTTTCCTCCCGTCATAATCATCTCAAGTTTTTCAACTTACACTAATTAATTTTATTATTATATATCAATTACTTTATTAAATTGAATATACTAAATAATAAAATTGATGAAACTACAAACTTCCTCACTACAAAATTCAGGAATTTTAAAAGAAACCTAAAAAAAACTCTCTACAACATGTTTGTAATAGTAGAAAAATGACAAAATTGCTGCCAATATGACACTTAATAAAAGTGAATATGAATGAAATAGGGGTTATCTTAATGTCATCTAACAGTAAGGATTCTTCCCTGCACTATTTTGAGTCAACATTTAGAAAACAAAACTGTTTTAAAAATGTCTGACATAGGGACAACTACTCTAATCATAAGCATATCTAATCATACTGCATGCTTCAACTTTGTATTTTGAACTGAATAAAGAAATGCTTCGCTAATACACATAACCAGCTAAAGCTTGTGTATGCTTATGCTTATGCTCATCAGAATACAATGATATCATGGATGTATGTATACTAATTGCCAACAACTACAATGCAATGCAGTGCTTGTTAAATATGATATTTACCTATTTTAGTCATTAAATATGATATTTACCTAGTTTAGCCATTGAAATGTAGAATATTAAGAAAGTTTGCTTCATCTATTTCTGGATTGATTGTATAAGAATTTTTTGACATCAACATTTCGAATTACAGTCTTGTTTGTCATTCTGATGATGAATCATAGAATATACTCATTCAATGAATCTGAAATTTTAAATTAAAATTTTTTTATACAATCTAATTCTATTTTTCAAACAAATTAGAATATAGAATGTAAAAATCTGATAGCATGGGTAGAAAATTTGTTTAATAACAGAGAGGAAGTGCATCAACTGATAACAGCAAAACTCCAAGATGGATATAGTAACAAAAGTGAAGATGGGGTGAGAGAGGCTCGAACTCTCGACCTCAGGATTACTCAACATTAGCTATGAGACCTACGCGCTAGCCAACTGCGCCACCACCCCTGTTGCTTTGTTTTTAAATAGAAGTCTTTTGGTATTGTTTCTTCACTTACGCTTAGCCTAACATAATAATCTTGAAAAGATAACAGAAAACAAAATGAAATCTCCTGACAAAGTAGGAAAATGGAAGCCTCAACTGATACAAACCACATATCAGAGCCAGGTTTCGATCCTGGGACCTGTGGGTTATGGGCCCACCACGCTTCCGCTGCGCCACTCTGATGCGATACAGTTGTATCTTGATCAAAATTTAACAATTTAAAAACTTTATTGTGTCTAAGTTCATTAAGAAAACTAAATGAAAAAACTTTGTCTGAGCCCAGGTTCGAACTGGGGACCTTTAGTGTGTGAGACTAACGTGATGACCAACTACACCACCCAGACAGGTTCTGCCTGAAATACACATATGTATTACAAATCACGTGAGCACGCAGCCAAATATTCTCATTCCCGTCAAACCAACCGACTACAAAGTACACATTGTGTTTCAAAATGTTCCGTCAGGGTTTCTGCGAAAATCAGGTAACTTTTTCAGCGATTGTATTTTTCTTCCATTTCAGTGTTGTTTACTGAGCAGATAAATTTGAAGACCAAGATGCATAATAGAGGGTTACATGGAGGAAAGGATTTAGATTAGCCTAAATACGAAAATAAATGTTGTAGCCACCACAAATGAAACTGTTGATAAAGAAGTCGATCAATTAAACCCTCCATTTGCTCCAAAAATCCTCTCTTGATTCTGTCTTCATTGTCTTTAAAAGCTGTAAAGAAGAAATTGCAAATGCTTTTACACAGAATATCCCACAACTGGGCCACTTGTGCGTCCTTTCCAACATAGATATTTAAAGTCTTTGCAATTCTCAGTTGCGTCGCATATTTTTCTATGAAAATGAAACTACTCTAGAAGAGATAACTACAATTCCAATGGCAAAAATGCTTATATAACCATGAGATCCAGACACTCCCCATCCTTGTATGCTTGCAGCGATCAAAGCAGTTGTATGCGGAACAAAATGCATACGCGTTTGTAGTCCAACGGTTAGGATAATTGCCTTCCAAGCAATAGACCCGGGTTCGACTCCCGGCAGACGCATTTATTTGTTCCAACGTGTCATTTGTTTTTGATTGAATGTTATTTCTCAACATTCAAATTAAAAAGCAAAAGGTTACTTTATTCCGTTGCCGGGACTTGAACCCGGGTCTCTCGGGTGAGAGCCGAGTATCCTAACCAACTAGACTACAACGGATTACTGGTTCTGGTACACTATTGTCAAGCAATTTTCATGAAGTGAAATCCGAGTTTCCAAACGGGATGGACGGTGTGCTTGGCTACAATTTTTCAGGGAGTTATAAGTTGGTGTTTCTTTACGTCTGGACACCACAAATCTCAACCTTACACGCTCCACTGTTAAAAAGCCATTCTGCCTAGATATTTTTACTACTACTGGTAAATCAAATTATATTTCCATTCATACATGTTTTCGCACCTTTCACTTTATTATTATCTATTTAATTTGTAATAATTTTAAAATTTTGGTTATATCTTGATCCTACTATGAATGGCTTTGCAATTGATGGTGCAGATTCAATCGAAGAATGTTAGCAGACTGAGTCCATTGTCACAGTGAATGGGCCAACTGTTTATGCTAGGGAGGGTGATACAGTGCTCATCAAACTCACTAATCATGTTAAATACAATATCTCCATCCACTGGTATGGTCTGGTATTACTGTTATTGATTCAGAATTATAAAAACTCTGTAATGGGTTTGAATTATGGGTGAAATTGTCATTGCAGGACAGCTGCTCGGCCTGCTTATATCACTCAATGCCCCATTCAAACTGGGCAGTCATATACTTTCAAGTTCACCATCACTGGGCAACAGGGGACACTCTTTTGGCATGCTCATATTCTATGGTTGAGAGCAACAGTCTATGGAGCCATTGTTATTTTACCCATACTAAATGTGCCTTATCCATTCCCCAAACCCCATAAGGAAATCACATTGATTCTATGCCAGTGAAAGGATTATCAACCATTGAATTATATTTGATATGATTTCATAATTGGTCATGGCAGATAACACTATTGGGTCATGGTTTCTTGTGGATGCAGGGGAGTGGTGGAATGCAGATGTGGGAGCTGTTATAAATGCAGCACTGAAGTCACGAGAAGCACCCTATCGGATACTCACACCATTAATGGAAAACCAGGTCCACTAGGTACCTTCACATGTGCTACAAAAGGTAAAGTCAGTCTCAAGAAAAGATTTTTTCATTAGAATAGTTTGTTTCAGGGTTTAATATAAACATCACATTTTATGTTTTGGTTTGTTTAGATGACTTATGTGGATCATATTAGTAGAGCTCAATTATTAGTGTGATTTCAGACTAAGGTGTGGGTTTTACTACTGTGATTTTAGATGGACCACCTAAATAATGTGGCCCAATTTTCAAAGATTCACAGTCATGGCCCTATGAATGATAAGGCATATTATGTATATAATAGAGAAACAACTAGATTCCATAATAGAGACAATATAGATACCTTTGAGCCAACCACAAATGGATGGAGATAGCTGCTTTTCCCTGCATAAAGAATATCAATGAGTTTTGTTTGATTATTAGATTTCCCATCCCGATTCCTTAATTCATTGGTTGATTTCCTTCTTCTTTTCTTTTTTTGTTTTGAAATAATTGGACTTGTGAGACCGTCTATAGTAGATGCAATTCCCAACTGCTTTTCTGAATTGGTATTGTCATTAAGACACTCTGTCATTTCTTTAGTATCTTCCATATTTTCATCTTGGAGGCATTCATTTCTGATTACTTTAAGTATATTGGTTACTAATTCATTTTCCTGATTACAAGTGTCCTGCTCTTGTCGATTCAGATCATTATGGTCTAGATTTAACCCATCTTCTACATCCATAATATTTTTGCCATATTCTTCTATTAACGTTTCCTGATTATTTGGAACTCCCAAAGCAGAAAATATCGTTTCCATCTCTAAAGGAATTGAATGAGCCTCTATATTAGCCTTAGCTTGTTCTACTTTATCTACTTTGTAATATTGATCTACCCTTAACTGGTTTTCTAAGAGAGTTTCAGCACTCTTATCCAAATCTATACAGCAGACAACTTCCTTACTCTTCGAATTTTTGTCTAAAACAGGGGCTTGGGTGAGAGTGTTATGTTTTATACTAGACTCAATTCTTAAAGGTGGATCATTAATAGACATATTACCTTTAATAGTGACAAACTGATTTAAGATGAGACCCTCTTTAAAACCCTCTATTTTTGTTGTCTTGTCTGAAGATTCCATCATGAATCCTCCTTTGTTTTTAAAAAAAATTATGCTAGTATTCTGGACTGGTGGGTTTTTTATATTGTCAATATCAGCGCTCATGTTCTTAGGGTTACAGAGCGCTGTGATTAATTGATTATCCATTATATCCTCGACATCTATTTCATGCTCAATTACACTAGGATTAATAGTGATAGAAGAGGCCTTGCAAGAGATTTGTATAGGAGTTATGGATCTAACATTTAAATTCATACGAACAATAATGATACTTTCTGCATGAGGATATTTTGAGTCCACAAAACCTACAAATTTACCTGTAAGATTACCTATTTTTCTGAGGGATTCTTCATTAGAGAGTTCCATGGAGATTTTTTTACAAAACTGGCCTTCTACTAAGAAATCCTTTAGATTAGAGGGATTAAAGAGGGGAATCCAGTCTAAAGTAGTGAAATATATATTTCTATATTTAGGGCATCCCTCATGGAGTAATTGCTCTTAAAGATTTTTGCTATTGCATCCTACGTATATGAAATTTTTAGGGAGTATGTTAATACATACCTTGTTTCGCAGCTTCATTTTCAACCAATCCGCTATCTTTACCACGGATATGCCAAAGCCATTCCATCTGCATATTATTCTGTATGTAGCACACAGATCTTGTGTCCTTTCTATCAGTTCGTCTTTGATTTCTAAATTCAAGGATTCCTTTCTCGGATTAAGATTGACTGGAAGCAAATTGGAGCTAAGATCGCGAAGTGAGCAATGTATCTGGTTTTTTCTGGGCAATGATTCAAATGTCTATGCTTTTGCCTTAGATCCTCTCCTCTTCTATGAGGGGGAGAATATAGATTAACTTTTGGCGAAAAGTTCAGGGGTTGATTCATACCGCTTCCCTTATTTTCGTTATTCAAAGAAGAGGGTTTCCCGGATCCTCTGACAAGACGATCACGCCTATGTGGCCGAAAGTAGAGCGAAACTCCTGAGTCTCGAATCTGTTTATCAACCGGATCGAGCGAAAGGGGTGAGAATCTGTTGGCTAATGGCAGTATAGGTACCAAGGGTTGCTTTCCTGGATAATGATTTATGTTATTTTGTTTTCGTGAAGCTATCTTAACCCATCCATCATTGTCCTGCGAGTGATTTTCAAGCGAATGTGTATTATGTAATTGAAGATTTGCGCTAGGGCGCTCTTGTCCTCCGCACCTTCTTCCTCTACTCCTAGCAGACGGAGTGTCTTCGGAACTGTTAGCGGAATATTTCCAGAAGGATGGAGACCTATGTGCCCTCGCAAAGGTATTTGATGCATATCTGGTAGCAGTAAAAGAGACAATCTGTCGCTGAATACTTTCAACACTGAACATTTTGTGCGAAAACCAGCGCCTTTTCAGATTAGACAGAGCCATACTTGCTAATTATCCATATCTTTATTGTCTTTTATTATAATAATGAATATTTCTATATCAATTACTTTGTTAAATTGAATATACTAAATAATAAATTTCATGAAACTACAAACTTCCTCACTACAAAATGCAGAGATTTTAAAAGAATCCTAAAAAAAATCTCCCCAACACCAATATTTTACCATTACTACCACTACCTTGAATGTTTGTAATATTAGAAGAAATGACAAATTGCTGCCAATATGACACTAAATAAAAGTGAATCTGAATGAAGTAGAGGTTATCTTAATGTATTCTAACAGTAAGGATTCTTCCCTGCACTATCTTGAGTTAACATTTGAGCTTTTAGAAAACAAAACTGTTTCAAAAATGTCTGACAACTACTCTCGCTCTTTTGTTCAATTGAGTTTAGTGCAGGCGTTAAAATGACATTGGCTAGGCAAAATCAACTTGACATGCTGAAATCTTAAAGTAATGTTACATTCATTTATTTGTGATTTAAACTGTATGAGATTTTTTATCATAAGCATTTCTGATCATACTGCATGCTTTAACTTTGTATTTTGAACTGAATAAAGAAATGCTTCGCTAACACCCATAACCAGCTAAAGCTTGTATTTGCTTATGCTTATGCTCATCAGAATACAATGATATCATGGATGTATGTATACGAATTGCCAACAACTACAATGCAGTGCAGTGCTTGAAATGTGATTTTAAATGTAGAATATTAGGAAAGTTTGCTTCATCTATTTCTGAATTGATATTGTGTAAGAATTTTTTTTCATCAACATTTTGAATTACAGTCTTCTTTTTCATTTTCATTTTTCATTCTGATGATGAATCATAGTGTGATCTGAAATTTTAAATTAGAAAAAATTATACAATCTAATTCTATCTTTCAAACAAATTAGAATATAGAATGTAGAGATCTGATAGAATGGGTAGAAAATTTGTTTAATAACAGAGAGGAAGTGCATCAACTGATAATTTGTTTAATAACAGAGAGGAAGTGCTTCAACTGATAACAGCAAAATCCCAAGATGGATATAGTAACAAAAGTGAGGATGGGGTGAGAGAGGCTCGAACTCTCGACCTCAGGATTACTCAACATTAGCTATGAGACCTACGCGCTAGCCAACTGCGCCACCACCCCTGTTGCTTTATCTTTTAATGGAAGCTGGTCTCGAATTGTTTCTTCACTTACGCTTAGCTTAGCAAAATAATCTTGAAAAGATAACAGAAAACAAAATGAAATTTCGTGGCAAAATAGGAGAAGGGAAGCCTCAGCTGATACAGAACACATATCAGAGCCAGGTTTCGATCCTGGGACCTGTGGGTTATGGGCCCACCACGCTTCCGCTGCGCCACTCTGATGCTCTGCCATTCTTTGATGATCATAAATTTACATTTTAAAAAATTTATTGTGTCTATGGGCAAAAAGAAAACTAAAAAGAAAAAATGTTGTCTGAGCCCAGGTTCGAACTGGGGACCTTTAATGTGTGAGACTAACGTGATGACCAACTACACCACCCAGACAGTTTCTGCCCGAAATGCACATATGCATTACAAATCACGTGAACACGCAGCCAAATATTCTCATGTCCGTGAAACCAACCGACTACAAACTACATTGTGTTTCAAAATGTTCCGTCAGGATTTCTGCGAAAATCAGGTTAACTTTTTCACCGTTTGTATTTTTACTGCATTTCAGTG
>MU217581.1:13398-45226 GCA_018584345.1 Thuja plicata
AGCCTTGGAACTAGCTCATCAGTTGGAAGTTGCAGAGGATGATGCCATATCAGTAAGGATGGCAGAACTGATGGAGTTAGAGGAGAAAATAAATCAGGCCCTTAACACATTGGACCTTCATCAGCAGTAGGTTAAAAAGTCATTTGATAGGAAGGCTACTCCTAGGATATTTACAGAAGGTGACTTAGTCCTTAAATGGGATTCTGACAGAGCTAAGCCTGGGAGACATACAAAATTTGATGCCTTATGGAGTGGCCCTTATGTTATCAGCAGCTACAATTCATCCAATGCTTTCCAATTATCAAAACCTGATGGTGAGGTCTTACCTATCCCTATGAATGGCTTTCATCTTAAGCCTTGTTTCTAGGTTGTTCTGGAAGGTTTCAATTCTGTAAATAATTATAAATATCTGTGAATATTGGTGCTTCTCTTCCTGCTTTCTGTTTGAATAAGTGCCCGTGCACAGGCAACTCTGGTTGCAAAATTTTTGACCTATTTTTGCAGAGAGGGTTTCAGAGTTTAAAATTTCGGCCGCAGGCCTCCCTCTGTTTTCTCCATGCCCAATGGATTTGTCAAGGCAGCTGATCTAAATGCTTAGCAGGCAAGCATCCCGCAGAGGTCGCCAAAATGTTGCCCAATTTTCCTTTTTGTGCAATGGACCTGGTCTGCCCTATCTTGTTTCCTCTATCTTTTTTCCAGGCTTCATGTCTAAGCCCTCAGAACCCCCTGTAAACCCTCAGTCTTTCATGCAAACGATGTAATAAACCCTAAGCCTTGGCTCGTTCTATTTCATCGTTACCTTTTTAAGTCACTTAAGACATGTGCCATAAGTCAAGTCACTTGATCGCTTTACCAGGATCGAATATGCTTAATCATCTCCCGACTTCACTTTTGCCTTTGTCGCTTAGTCTCTTTACAAAATGGAATATTCCTTTAGCTTATCAAGACTTGGCGATCTCTCTTTAGTCGGGTTGTCTCTTGATTTCCATGTTATAAGCTTTAAAGGGAACGGGACCCACCTTCATGTCGGGTGATCGCGTGAAGAATTAGCAAGTCAAAGAAATGTCTTCCGACCTTGCACCTACTTCATGTCGCGTGATCGCTGGATCAGCTCAGTCAAACAGTTAGGCTCATTCTTCAGTCGCGTGGTCTCGTGATTAAATGGTGGTTAAGAGATAACAGTCACGACCATGCGAATAACTGGTTGATGTTAGTAGAAATACTCAGTCGGGTTGTCGCTAGATAGGGTGGGATGAATCAGTTGTTCAGAAAGGGTTACATGGACAAAAGAAAAGATGACATCTGTCACAGGGATAATGGTTGTCACCTGATCGCTTGATGAGGAAGGAGGATCACGTGATAACAAGACTAAGGTATGTTCTCCTTTAGTCGCGAAGTCTCCTGATGTTTTAAGGGCATATGAGATTCTAAGGCGATTAAAAGACAGCTGTCCAATGCAAAGGACAGATGAGCTAATGGTGGTCGCTAAGTCTGGTGATGCAAGTTCCCTAAAGGGAAAGTTCTCCCGACTCAGCACCTTGGGGAAGTCAGATTGTCGCTAGAAAGGAAAATGGGCACGTGCTTCAAGTTAAAGGTAAAGACTATGGATCACCCAACTCAGCGACTGAGGCTTGTCGTGTTATCTTGAAAAGAGGCATGAGCATCTGGCGATCAGGCGACAAGCCATGACGGTTAAAGAGTAACAGTTAGTAGCATGGTCGCTAGAGGAATGGTCAGTTAAGAAAATCTCCTCGCGACTTCAATTTTACACAGTCGGGATGTCGCCAGAAGTAACTCAGGTTGGCCAGGGGTTAAAAAAAGCATAGTGTCGCTGGGTCATGAGATATAACCATGATTAATGTCTGATACTCGTGACAAGGAGACTAGTCGTTGGTCGCTAGGTCGCAGGATTTTGAATTTGAAATTCTGGCGGCAGATTTGGCACTGTGAGCGCTCGACAGCCATGGTTTCTCTGTGCTCGTGTTCCAAATTTTGATCAGAGGAGGTTCTAGTCACAGCAGGTCATGCACAGAGTAGTCTACCAACATTTGAATAGTTTTGTTTCAATGACGGTGAACAAGATGAGTTTCAGTTTGTTGCAGGAAAGAATAGAAATGTGACTGAGTTTCCAGAAGTACCAAGAGAAAGGAGAAGAAGTCTTAGGCAGTGACAAGGAGAACACATGGCCATGCACTATTCACGGACAAGAGAGGCAGTTATTGCAGAGAAGTATAGGTGAACAGGTGTGTATGACTATTCAAAGTGAACATAAATGCTACGAGTCACCGTCTACCAAATCTGATTTTCCAGTTGACAGATCGAGAAGGCAGGAAAATATATGTGAATATCTGTTTTGACTCAGTCATTCTCGACCACCTTTTCTCTCTCTTTTCCTCTCTCCTGTGTTTTAGGGTTAGGGTTTCCAGGACCATCCGAAGCTTGTTGCATCCTAAGGGATCCCAAGATGGTCATAGCCCTATATATTGCAGAAACGTTGCAATTGCAAGGGGTTGGAAGGTAGTCTGATACTTGTAGTATTTTTTCTCCTGTGTCTATTTCTTTCACCCATCTACTTCTCTTCTGATTCTATGACAGCTTGCTGTGATCGTAATTACCTTGTACCTCATTTTGTGTAATTCATGTTTATCCTCTTTTGCAATCAATAACTGTGTAGATGTTTTACCCCTTATTGATCAAGCTGATTCTGGTTCATTATGTGTTGTGTCTATTTTGCTTGGATTACTGTATTGTGAAGTTTTCTCTTCCCTTGTAGTAATTTTAGTCTTTGACCTTCACATGTTTGCTAAGAATCATGTGGTAGAATTTGTGTTAGTTGAGTTATATGGATGTGTAGTGTAGTCCCAAGGCAGAAGAAAGTAGGCCCTATCTTTGTGTATCACCTTTCCCTTTTCAAGTAATTTGGTTTTCTGCATCTCCTTCTCCCTTTTCCTTGCAAGAGATAGTTTTGGGTGCATCCTGATAATAGAGGAAGTCGGCCTTCTCCGGAGATTCAACCTCGTAGTTGAAGTCCCACAGCTTGGAGGTTGATTCCATGTTTCACTAGGTTTCTGTTAGAGAAGCTTTCAGCAAGGGTGCAAACCTCAGTGACAATAGTTATGTTCATACATGCAGATCCAGATATGATGTTTTAGTCAAGTTGTGTAATTCTGTTATTGGCAGTTACAGTTCTGGAAGAGTATCTGTTCAGAGCCAATGTATTTAATGTGTTTCTTGAGTTGTGCATATCTTCAGGATATGTGTGTGTATATTCATGATTATTTATGAGTTTATGATAGTTATCTAAAGGCACCAAATGTGTTTCAAGAAGATTGTAAAGTTAGAGATAATTTGGTGAAGCCGACTTAGTGAAGTGTCGCGTCTATTCAGTTTATATTTGCGTGGTTGTAATTATGCTTGCATGATTAGTAAAGCCAACAAGGATGTTATGAAGAGTTGTCTTATAGGTCCCATGATCTCATACTTTGAGGAAGATTCTTATAGAAAGTCATTTTTGATACGCTAAGTGTGAATGATACGAAAAGAGACAGAAAATGTACAAAGCGGAATATCAGTTGTGGTTCATTCATCAAGAGTCTATGTGAAGAAGTAGTAGAAGATTAAAATACATTAGAATTGATCAAGATAGTAGGTCTACTCTACATTTCATCATCAGATATAGTGCATATCTATTCTATAGAAGGTTGTAGCCTTCACCATTGAAGCAGTGAGCTTTTTGGACAGTGAGTCCTCACCCCTAATAGGGTTATTTGTAAAAGACTCCTAACAGGGTTAGACCCTTAACCAGGTCACTATACTTATTGCTTTGTAAATAAAAACTCCTAATAGGGTTGCAAGATCTTCTAACAAGGATTACTATAAACAAGTATAGTTCATTGTGGGTGCTAATTCCCACAGGGGTTTTTACTATTTGGTTTCCCCATAATCAAATTGTGTGTTGTGTACTGTGTTATCTAAATGTGCATTTACTTTATTTTATTCTAAAGTTAAAGAAGGAAAAATAATTAAAGTTATTGATAATTGATTCACCCCCCCCCTCTCAGTCATCCTTTGGGACTATTCTAATAGACCTATGCGCCCATCTACAAACAGTTGATGCATTAAAGGCATTCTGGCAGCAAGAGATCAAGAATCTACATATAGCTTATCTAGATGTATACTCAGAGTAAGTAATCAAGGAATTACAATTTTGACACCTTTTTTATTAATGTCAAAGGGGGAGTAATGTATGTATGAGGAGAAGTGTATATATATGCAAAGAAAGATGATATACATTTTTTTTGGTGTTAGTCAATTTTGAGCAACTTGGCCACATTCCTTTGTTGCCATTAATGAAAAAGGGGGAGATTGTTGGAAAGTTGACTCTCAGGGAGAATATGACTTATTTTGTGTTATCATTATGGAAACAAAGTCATATGAAGTTTTTTCAAGTAAAAATGGCTAAGTATAGAAGACAGAGCATAAAAGAGATATAAATTTGATCAGGGCACCAGTGCACGTGCATACGATCAAATCAGGCTATGCGCATTTACATATAAAATCTATGATATGTTAATATGTTAAGTCTATAGACGCATGGTATGGAATGACAGTATGGATAAGTTACAGAAAGATCAAGTACACTAGCAGTTCAGGAAACTGAGTATGAAGCCAACTTTAGTTTTTTTATTAGTGTGTAATATTTTGTTTTGTAAAGGGTAAGCGCCTATTGTAATGAGTTTTTAATCATGTATTAAACATTATTGTAAGCACGCTTAAGCCAATTTTTTTGGAAGCATTATGAATTTTTTTTTGAGGCCAACTAAGGTCTTGTTTATAGTCACGCCTATTCAGGCATGAACATATATATATATATGACATGCAAAGTTGTATTAGATGGTGTCGTCGAAATATGCAGAGCAGAGATATAAAATAACAACATAAGATTTCAGAATGAAATAAATCTCTTTAAGAGTATAAGAGCATCAGTGCATAACCAGAATTGATCAAACAATTGTGTCACATATAGTAGTTCACTTTTGGATATAGTGTATATCTATTATCAAGGAGGTTGTAGCCTTCATCCTATTGAGTAGTGAGCTTCTTGGACAGTGATTCCTCACCCCTAATAGGGTTATTTGTAAAAGACTCTTAACAGGGTCAGGCCCTTAACCAGGTCATTGTACTTGCATTTTAAATACTTCTCTTAACAAGGCAAAGGAACTTTAACAGGTTCATTATACTAGTGCAATATTTGTGGGTACTAATTCCCACCTAGGTTTTCCTCTAATCAAGGTTTCCCCATAATCATATCATGTGTTATGTGTTCTTATGTTAAGATTCAATTGACATATATTTTATTAATGTTTAAAGTTGCTAAAATAGAATAAATAGACAAACACTGATTCACCCTCCCCCCCTCTCAGTGTTTCTAACAAGATCTATATTGGAAAGCAAGAAATGGTGTACTTTTGTTATGTCTAGATCAGAGCCAAGCTAAAAAGGTCCTAGTATAAATGCATGCTGGTGTGTGTGCTGGACATTACTCTGCCAAAACTATAGCTCATAATATTTTAAGGGTTGGGTATTATTGGCCTTGTTTATTCAAAGATGCCCATTCCTTTGTAAAAAAATGTGAACCTTGCCAAAGATTTTCAAATAAGATGAAATTTCCAGGTGCTTTATTGTTGAACCCTATAGTTGTTGAGGAACCTTTTGCCATGTAGGGGATTGACTTCATTGGAGAGTTCTAAGAGAAATCTAGTAGTGGACATAGTTGGATACTAGTTTCTATATATTACTTCACAAAATGGATTGATGCTATTCCCACTAAAAGGGCAACTAGTAAGGTGGTTATTGATTTTCAGATGGAGAATATTATGACTAGATTTGGTGTCCCTATAAAATTGATAATAGATAATGCTATGTGTTTTAGGTCAGAGGAACTTAAGGATTTTTGTGATGAATATGGAATTATATCATACTCTTCCCCATATGATCCCAAATCCAATGGGCAAGCTGAATCTAGTAACAAAAGTATCTTCAAGATTTTTAAAAAGACCTTGGAGAAAAATAAGAGAGCTTAGCATTCAAAGCTGAAACATTCTTTGTGAGCTGATAGGTATCACTGTCAAAAAGGCAACAGGGAAATTCCCTTTTGAATTAGTATATGGTATTCCATCCAGAATGTCTATGAATAATTTACTTCCAATGTACAAGTTTATTTAGGACAAAGAGTTGGATATTTCTAAGCCTATGCAAGATAGAATGATGCAATTGGTAGAACTGGATGAAATCAAAAAAGATAGTCAAAATTAAAACATCAAGTTACAACAAAAAATGAAGTACCTAAATGATAAAAGAGCAAGTGACGAGAAATTCTAGTCTACTCATTTGGTTCTTCAATGGAATGTGAGAGCTGAAGACAAAGGGAAACATAAAACATTTGAGTCATTATGGTTAGGTCCCTTTGTTATTCACCAAACCTTCAGAAAAAACTCATATTTCTTAAGGAATATGGATGGAGAGGTATTTGAATTGTCAGTGCATGGAAAACTATTCAAACCTTTTTTCAAATAACTCTACTTTCCATGTATAAGTAGCTTTGTATTTTATGTACAGGTGTGTTTTCTTTTAGTTGTGTGTTTTCTTTTGAAGTCGTTTAGTAGCGGTCTACCTCCCAGAGATCTGTGGTTCTTGCTATGAACTTGCATCCAAAAATCCTCAGATAGAGCCACTATTGGTTATATTCCAATTTTAAATTCTTGCTATAAATATTTTGGTTCCTAGTAATATTCTTGCCTAAAAATGTTACAACCTATCCAGAATGCTATCAAATTTTCCTGCAAATGATGAGCTTCAAGAAATAAAATCAATTAGAAATGTAAAACCCTAGGATCTAGGTCAATTTTATTCTTATTGAGAAAAAAACTCTAGTTCTTTGTGGTTGGTATCTAATTTGCAGTTACCTTTATCATGAAATATAAGTCACTTAAGTCATGTGTTCTTTTACATGTTTTAGGTTAGTCGCTTGATCTCCTAACTATATCCAAATATTCCCTTTTAATTGGAGACTGATTTCAAATCCTTGGTCGTGTTATCTCATAAGGAAAATAAAAATATTTTAAAGATTAAGAGATTAAATGCTAATGGTTGATAAGATTATGATCCTGTGGTTCGCATGAAATCTCCAATGAAACTCCTAAGTTAAGAAATTATTTAGCGACTTCAATTTTCTTTCAGTCACGTGATCTGGTAAACAAATCAAGGTTAAAGTATGGTTTTCATATTCATATAGTCACAAGATCTCATAAATAACCAAGGGTTAAGTTAAATTTTTGTGAGATCTAATGACAATCATAGATACTGAGATGCTCTTTTGTGGTTGGAGTTTAATAGCAGGATAAAAGTGTAGATTAGTAAGAACTTAAGAGATTCAATGCAAACCATAGGATTAAGATGAAATCAAAGGCATGTGCTTAATCTCATAAAGAAAAGGTAAAATACATAAGGTTTAAGAGATTTGGCACAGTCCGTTGGATTAAGAAAGAATCAA
The DNA here is from genome assembly GCA_018584345.1 of Thuja plicata. Lineage (NCBI taxonomy): Eukaryota > Viridiplantae > Streptophyta > Pinopsida > Cupressales > Cupressaceae > Thuja > Thuja plicata. The sequence goes on from MU217581.1 coordinate 20,951, forward strand.
AGGCATACATTTGATCTCAGAACAATTTCCTAAAGTGCATAAAGATTGAGAGATTTAATGCTAGCCATTGATGAAAGCAAGATCTTGTGGCTAACATTTAATCTCTAAGTAAAACCTAAGTTAGATGAAACCTTCAATCACTTTGAGATTCACTCAGTCGCTAAGTCGCCAGATGAACTCTGTTTATACAGAACTACGTCAAGTTTTGATGCAAAGGAATTTGAACCGCGGATTATAATCAAATCCTATGGCTAGCGTTAAATCACTGAGAAAATTCAAAAGGTCATAAGGATTTTAGTGATTCAAAGACAAAGATTTAGATGCTAATACATGTTCAAGTTATTCAAAGATCTATGGCATGTGTGAAATCTCAAGGAGAACCCATGGTTAAGATATTTATTCAATGACTCAGAGATAAATTATAGTCGCGTCATCTCTTGATAAACTAAGGTTAAGGTAAAGTCTTAAGAGATTTAACGCATATCATCATATCAAAAAGAGATTAATTATAGTCGCGTAATCTCCAAAAAAAAATCAATAAGTGATAAGTGATCAAGAGACTAAGTGCAGATCATTGATGAGATTCAGATCGAGTGGTCAGTGGGTAATCTCAGAATAAACCTAAGGTAAAGGCTAACCTCATGTGACTTAGAGACAAGCTCAGCCACATGATCCCCAAATAAACATAAGGTTAAATAGAGTTATTTTTAAGCTTTAGTCATGGGATCTCTGAACAAAGCATGAGTTAAATAAATTATCCAGTGATTTGGAGGTGACGGTTGATCAAGGCAAAACCATGCAGTTGGCGCCTGATCTCGTATCATAACTAAAGTAAAGGTTAACTTTATGTGAATTAGAGACAAGTTTGGTCATGTGATCACCAGAAGAAGCATGGTAAGACTAAGGTAAAATGACAATGGTTTTTTCTTGCACCATGATATAAAGAGTTAACCTATTAAAGTAAAAGGATCTTGACAACATGTACACAATCTGCTGAGTTGTGATTGAATAGGCTGATCATATCAAACTTTGGGCCTATTTATCATATAATAAGGTTTTAAAAAGACAAAAGTACTCATGAATATCCCAATTGGCTTATTCAAAATTGATCACCTATCAAATTCAGATGCCATGGTTAGGGAAAGAATTAATGTCAGGGTACGTAGAGTTAAAGACAGAAGTGATTGAATGAAGCTTTCAAATCTTCGGCCAAAATGATGAATTGATTCCTAAATGATAAATAGGCATATCTTTCATACATTTCAAATTACCAATTTTTCAAAGCATTCAAAGCCAAGAAATTATATAAGGCTCAAAGCATTCAGAAGAAGAGAATTGTGTGAATTTTAGAGAAAATTACAGCAAAAGAGCTTGTGTTTGAAAACAAAATTATTTCAGTAGGATATTCAGAAAGCAGTGAAGATGAGAAGACCAACCATGAGCAAAGATTCAACCAGTGGAGCTAGTAAAGACACGGATGATGACCAAAAAGGAAAGAGAAATTATTCTAAAGAGTTCATGGCTCTATTGCCTGGAACCAGTCAAAATAAAAAGGTAAGTGATGAAATTTTTACTGATGATTTGGAAAATTGTAGAGATCCTAGGGCTCCATGGGTTTTAGGTTATCATATGTTTAACTATTTTCATAAGAATCAAGATAGCTTGATTCCTATATCCAACCCATGGACATCAGGCTTGGTAAAGTTGATAGTTCCTGATATCTTCCTAGATGTAGATTTATTATTTAATCTAGAAAAAAAATTTGATCCCCACTCCAAAACTATTAAGAAGAGTGATGGGACAACTCTGGTCATTTTAGATAGGGCCTCTTTCATGAAAGCTTTCAATATATACCATCCTTGTAGCACAAAGATTGATTTGAAAAAGTTGCAGAGTAGATATACTAGGGAAACTACCATTGTGTCTAAGTTTATTCAAGGTCATGTGCCCAAAAATACTAGAAATTACATAGCGGCCATACCAAATTCCATTGCACCTTATTTCTACAAGGATTTATCTTTTTATATGAAATATATCTCCTATGGACTGTGTAGAGTTTTGGGAGAGGATGGGGGTGCTAAGAGAATATCTATAGACATGTTGATTATCACATTGGACCTACAAAGTGCACATCTCAACACAGATTATGACTACATTCAATATGTCATAGATAGCATGCATCAATGGTTTATTGATATATGTACAAAACCCAACCCTAAATTTATGCATTATTCCCTTTTAATGCATTTGATCTTATACTTCAATGTTATCAGCTTAGATATAGATAATTTGAGGCCTAGGGTATTTTTCCACAGTCAACCAAACCCTGTAAAATTGTGGCTTAGGGTTTGGAACTTCACCTCTAATGAAAACATTTTTTGTGCTTTTCACAATTGGATTGCATATCCTATTATAGAGATGATAGCTTCAAATGTGACAATATTTCCTACCAAAGTACTACAACTCCTAAGGCCTTTTTAATTTGTGGATAATTGGCCAGGAGACCATAAATTGGGGGATTTCTATTTTGATAAGTCATTTACTATAATGAGGGTTGATGGATGTTCCCAGCCACCTCATATACTCTCCAAATATGTGCCTCCCAAAATAGTTTCAATTGAATTCATCTGGGAGATAATATGGACTGATAAGGAGCAACTGGCTCCTCATAGAAAGGGTACATTTACACCCAGACAATTTAAGATTCTTAGTTTCTTAATTGGTAAAAGAGCCATGGATTCAATGAACAAATGGCTGAGTCAGTACAGAATGAGTGGGGCCATGTATAGGTACATAGACCCAGACGATTTTATTAAAACTACCAAAAAACTTCTGACTCCTAGCCTACCTACTGGAAAAGAGCATGAGGAGTGTGTAGAAGAATGTTTAATTAGAAACATACTAGAGGAGGAAGAATCTTAAATAAGGGCTATTCAATAAAAATATCTAATAGAAATAGAGAAACAAATAAATAAGAAAGGGATTTCCTTTAGAGGGTTCTTTCCTGAAGTATCCTACTTGCAAAGACTTGACAAAATTATGGAGTCTTATAGTTCCTTGTACACTCAGCTAGAGGTACTAGTAGAGGACAAGGAGAGAGGCCCTGATAAGCACTCTTCATCTGAGTATAGTGACACCATCTATTCAGTGCATAGCCCTCATCCAATGGATCAGCCACCTCAAACAGAGGAGAATATAATAATGGATTTAACTCATATACCTAAGGCTGAGGTGACTGATGATCCTCCTAAGAAGAATAAAAAAGGTGGAATCAAGGGAGCCTTTTAATGTTGATACACAGAATAATAAAAAGGATAAGATGAGTGCCCTAATTACTGGTACTAGAGCCTACAACCATCATTTAAGAAAAATCATCAGAGAAAGGAAAGAAAGTAAGAGAATATGAACAAGAGGAAGTTGAAATTCCTGTCTTACTATGCCAAGATGAAAGGTTGTTGCATCAAGAGAAATTATCGAGTGATGACAATTTCATCAAAACCAAAGAATTCAAGGACTTCTTATCTAGAAAAAGAAACAACAAATTGGGTCACAATTACAATTAACAGGGGGTGAATCAGTGCCAAGTGAAGCCTTGTAGGCTCCACAACATTATGACCCTGAAACAGAAACCATGACACCAGAGGAAGCCAGACAATTGGTTAAATATAGTGGGATGCTACTGGTGGAAGGATGGGATCCATCCTATGTGTTCATCATTGATCAGATCATAAGGTAGCCTCATGTAAAATTGCCTTCTGAAGCACAAATTGGAGATATGATTAGGGGATGTGGATATGATCCACAATTCCAAACTTTTCTAGTGTGGGCCCTTGCACCAAGGACACAAAATCCTTCTTTAATCAATGTGAAAGAAAAACAAGAAGGGGATAAGATCATATGGTCTATCCATAATACTGTATATTTGGAAATATCACAAGTCCTTCCTCATTTTTTTCATCTTAATGAAGCTAAAGTTGAATAGTTGTCAAAGAGGCATCAAAAATTGTTTGGTGAAGTAAGTGTTGTAATAAAGGATAGAGAACTATGCTTGATTAAGGTCAATGCATTAAAGAATATAGTGGTAGAATTAAATCAGAAATTACAAGAAATCCTTGAGGCTATTCCTGCTTCACCTAAGCAAGTTGTGGATTCACCAGTACAAACTGAGGATACAGGGGATATTTCAAAGGAAACAGAGCAAAAGGATAAAGATCAGAATGAAGTGGCTTTGGAAGCCTTATTGAAGATCTTGTAGCATAGAATTGACATCTTAAAGGATAAGGTTGACTTAGTACATAATGCTTTCAATAAGTTACCTAGCCTAGAAACAGAGGTCAATAATCATATTGCAACCTTGAATCCTTATTTTAGTATTTGGGCAGGCGGGACAACACTTTTTGAAAGGTTAACAGCCTTACAGCCACATAGGGAAGACCTTCCTAAAAATTTTAGTCAAGTGGGAGAGGAAATTGAGAAGATTGGAGCCACTTTTTATTTCTTCAAAGGCAAGACAAATCAGATACATGTCAGAATTAACATGTTTGGCTTAGGATATAATAAATTTATTTCTCCAATAAAGGGAGAAGATGATTAGATTAAGGTAATAGAAATGTGGAGAGGTGAATTTGACACCTTACTACCTAGTAAAGAGGCATTTATATCAAATATTGGTGAATTAGATATGGAAAGGTTTAATAAGATCTTAGATGAGGCCTTCAAAGCTGAGAAAGACTTTAATAAGTTTGTTACAGATGTCAAGATCATCACAGATGCCAGATGGGAAAGAAAAAAGGCACAATTACAAAGCATCTAGAGCTTTAAATGGCCTATAGAGACAGAGGTTGTAGCATGGGATGTTCTCACCAAGCCCAAGAAAAATAATCCTTTAATAGTTGACTTAGATATATTGGACGAGGAGTGAAGAGACACCTAGCACCTGATCTCTGAGCACAGGGAGGATAATCATTTTAAAAGACTAGTGTAAGTTATCTTGTATTGGCGGTCACTAGGTCTTGAAACAACTAAAATAGATTATTCAGAATATCTACAGACAAAGGTGCCAGCTATCAAAGATTTTAAAATCAGATTTGGTCTTTTCCTTATTTTGTCCTTCCACCGCTTGAAGGCCAAATTATCTTTTATCTTATAATAGTTTAGGGTTAGGTATAGCCATACAATGCTTATTGCATCCTTAATATTCAATGATTACAAGATGGCTAAGACTCTATAAATAGTAAGATGTGACATAATGTAAACATGATGAAATATACAACTGTGAGGCAGACTTCTCAATTTGTGTCTGATTTTTAAGCTTTTTAGTCTTTGAATGTATTGAAGAAGCATGATATCAATAAAATATAGTGCAGTTTCTTGTTCTATATCATTATTGTCTCTTTATATTTCTATTTAAGCTCTGGTATGTTTAATTTGTAAGGCATCTTAAACATACCAATTATAAGGTAATTGTGCAATCACTTATAAGTTTCTTTCAAGGAGGGAGTAATTCTTGTGAGTAATTCCAGAGGGATAAATGTTAGTGTGATAATTTGATAATAGGGGTGTGGGAATGAAAAGGTAATTTTTAATAAATTCTATTTGAATTGTATGTTGTATTTCCATTAATTATTTTGCGATGGATTTACATCTCATTTGACTCTTTGCCCAATATTAAGGCACTGGTCTAGGGTCTGGCAAACAATTATTCATCATCAACATTAAAATAAACAAATCATTTACTTTTATGTTCTAAAGAATATATATGCTTAAGTAGTTGTATTGAAGAATACAATTCAACTTGTTGATTCCTTGGAGAGAGAATCATCTAGGTTAGCCTTCCTGAGTCAAAGAACTGTAAAAAGAAGAAGGATGAGAATCCTTATATCACTGTTATTTTCTATTGCTATGTCCATGGTATGGCTTTTCAAGCTCTATATTAAATTGATTATGGTTATCTACAAGATGTTCTATCTGGTAATAGAGAAAAAGGAAATAGGAAAACAAGTCTGATCCCATAGCCACTGTTAAAGTTTACTGAAAAGAAGTAACCTATTGAAGGTACACCCATCTTAGTCTGTGGAGCTAGAAGAAGATGGATAATTATTCCTCATCAATTTGACTTTGTCTTGCAAGAATCAGGAGTTAGGAGTTATAGAGTTGGTTATTTATTGATCTGTTTTGATTCTGCAAGAAAAATCTCTAACATCAAGCTCATAGTGTAAGTGGGATAGCATTCTCCTATCCCACGAGTATACTACTTGATGTCTCTCCATCCTCCAAACTACATGTGTGAATGGTGTTGAGAATGTAGTACCCTTCGTATCAGGAGAAACTACATTAGAAATAATGCATAATAATATCTTCTTGGTCAAGGGTACCTCACCGGTAGTGTGAAAAATTGCCTTCAGCTGAATATGGTCACTGCGAGTATGATGTTGAGATCACCCAAAATAGTATCTCTAATCTCTCAACTTATGCATCATCTCTCTCCATAAGAAACCTCACTATCTATCCTTGAAAATGTAGTCATAGGATCATGTATACATCCTCTAGAGACACTATTACCTCACATGTGTCCTCATCCCGTCTCTCCATTAGTGCCATCAACATGGCCTAGTGAAATCAGATCTAGGGCAAATGGTAAACCCAATACATACCAAAATCTCTCAATAGTTTTACATCATGTGGCTACAGTGATGAATATTATGCTTGAAGGAATGCCATGGTCTTTATGGAATATAATTCCCATAATGTTAGCATGTCCTAAAAATACAAATCAAAAAGATTCCATCAGTACCTCATATCGATCACTCAATAATGCAGAAAACAAAAATGCTTAGGTACAGGTTGACTTCCTAGGTATAGGTTGACTTCCTAGGTAGAGATTGAAATCCTTCCCAGGTATAGGTTAAATTCCTATAGGTTGAATTCTAGGGTATAGGTCAAATTTTTGGGTTTATGGCTAAAAAAAGTATCATGACATCACTACACTCAACATCCTACATTTATAATGAAAGCATAGGAATGTTGGAAAACAAAGTAAACCACAAGAATTGAGAATACCTCATCCGAGGGTGTGTCATCCGTGACTAATCTCCTTAGGACATCTAGTCTTTTTGGCTCTAATGTTATATTCTTCGACATTTTATCCTTCTTGATTCTTCTTCCTTCTTCACAAGAGAACAATAAAGGTAAGAATAATAAATGAGCTCCTCAAAAGGTAATAACTAACTTATAAGCACTTTTAGAATTAGTTATCTTTTTTATTTTATTTCTAACTTTTATGAAAAATCCTTTAATACTTCTCTACAGTCATTTGATCATAACTTGAGCTAGGAAGCTTTGATTTCCACATTGTTACAGGTGCTGGAATCATGATTCATTTTCCTTTATATACAAGCACTTTTTAAAAAAATTGATTTCATCTTGAAATGTTATGAAAAAATATTGTCAACACTTTTCCTTCATAGTTGATTGTGGTAAACATTATTCCCTGTTTCGCCTTCCTAATAGCAAGCCGAAACAGGGGGCATATAGATACCCGTGGACTTCACCATATTCCTTAGTAATTCCTAGGTTATTTATGATTATTAATAACATGTAGTTTTTCAAGATGCGGTTACTAATGATTTCTTTCAGATCTATGCATTGTGGACTTTGATATATCATTTTTCATTTATTCATGTTCTTTCTACTTTAGCTTGCATATGCACATAGTTTCATATACCACTAAGGTGGGGGGTAAATGTATCATCTTAAATTGCAATCACTTGTATAATCTATAATTTAATCACTTTTATAACCTTCCTTAGTGTATTTTCATTATAATTATATTTAATGAACATCTAATTCAAATTTGATCACTTTCTCTCTTTAGCTTGTACAAAAGTCGAGGTAGGATCTAATTACATCCTCCTTTTCTTTTTCCCTTTTCTACATGCACAAAAATAGAGCTAGGATATAATCTCTCTGCATCCTCCCATATTTTTCCTCCACACAAAATTTATTTCCCTCTTGGGTAATTCCAAGATTTGAATGCATTTATGCTCAATTTCCCCGCTTATCTTTATGTTTCTCCCCGAACCACTTAACATCTCTTGGATCTCAAACCTTAACCTTGAAATTAACACCTTATGGGTATAGGTCTAACCTGATTCAACCTATACCTGGTATAGATAAAACCACTTTAGACCTATACCTCAGGGGTTTAAATTTGATGGGTTCCGGGCTTGATGTCAGGTGTTTTCATTTTTCCCGCCTAGTGAGGTCGGCCTTCGTAAATCAGATCCCAAACTCACTATACAAGTAACCTATTTGCTTCATTTTGGTAACATGAAATCAAGTGCAAGGTGGACATCCTAATTTAATCACAATAATAAATCGCAATGTGGAAGCGCAAACGTGATGACATCCATTGAAGCAAGGGTTTATTATTGAATATCTTATTCAAGCATTCTAATCAAGCATCTATCATCTCAATCAAGAATTCCAAGACATTATTTTCTACATCATGGAGTTTTAAATGGATTGTGAAGATGGCTAGGTGTAATTTTTCCCTTGGGGGTTTGGTATGATTTCCTTATTATTTTCAGATCTATGCTTTGCTACTTCATATTTACATGATCACATTTAAATGCATTCAAATACATATTGTTTTCATTTGAATGCTAGGGTTTCACTCTTTAGGGTTAGATATTAGAATTTACATATACTATCTCCTTTGAATACTATACATCCAATCTAGATACATGAGCATCACAGAATTTCTACATTTCCTAACGTCTATTCATGGAGGTGGAAATCACCAAAACAAGGGGTTGACTAAGGAAAACCCCTATATAGCCATCTACACACACTTTTCTAGATTTACAAGTTTCAAAGTACAGATTTAGCTACAGACCTGGGAACCCATTTGGAAGAATTCTCCAAATCCATTTTCTATTATGGATTCTGACAATATCAGGTATAGGTCTAACCTTTAACATATACCCTAACATTCAGAGTGCAAAATCTAGTTATAGGGTCAGAAAGACAGTCAAAATAGCTACCCAAACTACCTTTTATTTCTAATTTTGAGCATATTGAGTATAGGTTAAACCTTTGACCTATACCTAGGTATAGGTCGAACAACTTTAGACTTGTTCATGATACAAAACAAAATGTTGCAGAATTATGTGTTGCATGTTGCAGAGTGCCAGGTTCAGGAATCAGGTCATTTGAGGACCCCAATAGACATAAAATTAGTCTCCAAATTCATTCTCCTTCTCTCATTTCAAGGTGCACACATTATAATCTCTCTTTCTTTTCTATTCTTTCATAGTGTATATGTTGGAAATCTACTTGTTGGGAGCACGCTCAGACATGAAAATGTTAGAGATATAAATCAATAAACCACACTAACATTTCTAAAAATATACTCTAAAATAAAGACTTCCATCACAACCTCTGATGAGCTGAACAAGGGCACCCAATGCCTTGTTAATTTTATCTTATAGATGTATGTGGGTGTGCTCTCCCAACACAATATTAAAATCCCACTTGATTTGCTTGCTTGCTATGGATTGAAACTATAATGCAACTAATGGATGTGATGAAGAGCTCAAGAACAAGTATGAGGAACTTGTCTCAATAATTCACCAATGAAGATGAAGATGTAGCACTAAGCTAGAATGATATGCAAGAGATAGTTGTAGACACCCAAAACTGGGCAGGTGTCTTAGAATCATCCAAATCTGCAAATCTCAGCCAAATGCTTCAAAATGGATTAAAATAAATTCAAATGGACATTTATCAATCAAAATGGTATTAAATCAATTTAAATCAAAGGATTAATTAACCATGATATCAAATGATCAAATATCAGCCTAAAAAGGGATCAATCAAAATTATATAATTGATTTTAATCAATTAATTGTATAGTTTTTAATCAATAATCAAATTGAACCTATTCATTCCTATATGGCTAATTTAATTAATTGATTGAATTAAATAATCCTAATATCTTTCAACATGAATTTGAGCAACCAATGGGAATTGAGAACACAAAGCACATGGATCACTCCTAAATTTGAATCTCAATCATTCAAATTTGTCCCTTTGTCCCAACCTTTGAGACAAAAATTTAAATTGTCCCCCCATTTGAAACCATCTCAAAGCCTTTCACCTAACCAAGGCTTAATCATGATCAATTCACTCTAGCCCCTACCCTTGGCAATTTACTATAAATACAAGCCATTTTTAAGCATAATCAATCCTAGAAAATTTGAATGCATAGCATCATTACTATAGGAAATTTGAGAGGAATTCAGAAATATCTTGAGCATTTTGAGAGAAAATTGTGAGAATTGAGAGCATATCATGAGCATTTGAATCTATTTTTCATATCATCTTTGAGAGAATTGAGCTAGATTAGGCATAAGTTTATCAATTTCTCATTCTAGGATTGTCATTGATAGAGATTAAGGTTGAGAGATCTATTAGCATACTAGTTAGAGAACCATGGAATGTTTAGTGATTTGATTCCAATTCTTTAGTTTAATTTGCATTATTCTTCCATAGAATTTGGTGTAGGAGCACACCTAGCTCAAACCCTTAGCTTTTTATTTCTGGCATGTAATGACTCTATCCAAGTGAAGAGAGTTTGTGTGGACCTTAGAAGGTCATTTTTTTTCCCTAAGAAGGATATGAATAGGTCAATCCATGTCTAGCTAGGTTGCTTAGTTGGTTTCCTAATTTTTGGTTAACACTGTGTCGGTTAAAACTGTGTCGTTTAACACTATGTCGATTAACACTATCAATTAACGATGTTGGTTAACATTGTCAATTAATTTAGATTGGTGGTCAGTTTTACGCTACTATTGCTCGGTGAAGTAAGTCGTAATGGCCCATGAAAAGCGGATCTTGTCTTTTATGGACAGTATGGTCAGTTGTAATGGTTCCTAAAGAGATGCTTGCAAATATGTGGTCATTTAGGGTTGTTCCAATGAGAGGATGGTTATTAATAACATCCCAAGCCTTCATTTTAGAGATCTAGAGAGTAGAGATTGAAGAAGAGGAGAAGCTATAGGAAAGTTAGAGATTTGTAGATTATTGTATTATTTGGTTTTATTTTCCAGTAATGATAAGTTGTGGACTGTGTGTTTAGTGAATATCAATCTTTGTTGTTTATTTTTCATGCAAGTAGATTAGTTACTTTATTTTCTATTTTGTAAGCTGTTAGTTCTTCACCCATTCTAGGTTGTAAGTAGTAATGGCCCTTCAAGATTCTTGAATCCATGGTGAGAATCATGTGCTAGGATGGAACTCAAGAGGAGCCCTTGTACATAGTTTCCTTTTTGTTTTCTATAGGAGAAGAAACAACAACAAGCCTAGAGATCTTACCCTAGGAGAGCTCAGTGATAGTCTGGCTAGGGAAGAGAATGAGAATAATGTTCTAAAAAAATTGGTTGAATGAATCTATTTGTGTAGGTTCAGTGAGGAGAAGTTGAATAGCATGTCAATGGGGACTAAGTCTTGAAGAGGAGGTAAATTTGATTGTGACTTACCTCAGATAGGCTTATGAACACCCTAAAAGATCTAGGATAAAGATCTCAGAGTAGAGTCAAGTTGGTTATGTAGTAGCAATGATACTTTTGTCCACATCAGATTGGTATCAGAGCCCTAAAAGGTTTGGGTGTGTGTTGTTTGGCTGTTATCTGTAGGAATGTATGTCGACTCATCCAAGATGGTGACCAACACAGAACTCGCAAAAGACATGGAAGAGAAAAGAGAGGAGAATAGACTCCTGAAGGAACAGTTAGCTAAAATGGCAACTAAGTTGGAAGAAGTGTAGCTTAGGACTATAGAAGTCAGTGAATGGATGAGAGAAGCTGATGGAAAGGGTAAAGCGGTGACTGAGGAAGACATTATACCAGAGCCAGGCCCTGTGCTTCAAGAAGAGCCATTCTTTAAAGAATTGAAGGTAATGAGTGGTAAGTCCTTAGAAGGTATTCCTCTATTTAGTGGCAAGATGGAACCAGAGTTAATCATGGAATGGATAGAAGGTCTTGAAAATCACTTTGACTATGATAATGTGACCGAAGCTCAGAAAGTAAGAATAGCCAAAACAAGGTTGAGAGGAAATTCTCTCACTTGGTGGAAGTTTGTCCAAGATGAGAGGACTAAAGAAGGAAACAACCCCATAACTAGTTGGAAAGGTATGGTGGCCAAGATGAAGGAAACTTACCTTCCTGATGATTATGAAGTGTAGTTGCACAAAAAGAGACAGAATCTGAGACAAAAATATTTAGAAATCAGTTCCTACACAGAAGAGTTTCATAAGCTATGCTTAAGGTCGCATATGATGGAAGAAGAAAGCCTAAAATTGGATAGGTACTTGAATGGTCTCAAGTGGAGTATCCAAGAGGAAAATAGTCTCTTAAACCCCAAGAATGTACACCAATGTTACCAGCTAGCCCTCAAGGTGGAGGAAAAATTCAAGAAACAAGATTCAAATAGCAGAGGAAGAGGAAGAGACAGCAGAGCTCATAGAGGGGAATATGGAGGAAGAAATCAGAGTGAGTCTAAACTCACTGAGAATCAAGGAGAATCCAGTAACATAATAGGTGGTTATAACCATGGAAGAGGTTCAAATAGTAGTTCAAGAGGAAGAACTTATAACCAAGGAAGAGGATCTTACTTCTCTTCAATGAAGTGTTACAACTGTCAGCAATTTGGAAATCCTACATATCGGTGTCCTGAAAAAGGATCTACTTCTCAAGGAGGTGGAAAGAGAGTTAAATATGTCCAAGAAGAATCAAGTTGCAGTTGCAAGCCATCTGAGGTACCATTAGAATCAGAAGAAGGTGAGAACCTCATGATAAAGAGGACCTTAATCAGAGAGCCAAGCAAATAAGAACCAAGCCAAAGGAGAGAACTCTTTAGAGTGAAGTGCAAGATCATAGGGAAGGTGTGTAGAGTCATTATTGATTTAGGCTCAAATAATAATATCATCGGTGAAGAGGCATCCACCAAGTTAAATTTGAAAAGGATTCCACATGACAACCCATACAAGGTTACATGGCTCAACAAAGGACATCATGTGTTTGTAGGAGAACAAGAATGGGTAGAGTTCACTATTGGAAAGTATAAAGATAGATTTCTATGTGACATTCTTCACATGGATGCATTCCACCTTCTACTTGGAAGGCCATGGCAATTTGATAGGCAATCCATGCATGATGGAACCAAGAATGCATACTCATTCAAGAAAGATGGAGTGACTTTCAAAATTTAGTCCCTAATAGAAGAAGGAGAGATGAAGACATCAAGTCCAAGTGTACTCATGGTTGATGAGAAAGAGTTCTTGAAGACTCTAGGAGAAGGATTTGGGTTTGCTTTAGTATTGAAGCTAAAAGATGAAGTTGTTGTCAAGAAATCAGAGATGCCAAATGAGGTAAAAGAAATACTTGAAGAGTATAGAGATATTTTGAATGATGGCCAGCCCACTCCCCTACCTCCTAAGAGACTTGTTAGCCACAAGATTAACTTCATACCAAGATCTACCTTACCCAAAAAATATTCCTATAAGATGACCCCTCAACAAAATGAGGAAATAGCTAAGAAAATCTGTGAGTTATTATACCAAGGCCTAATTAGAAAGAGCATAATCCCATGTGCAGTCCCTACAGTTCTAGCACCCAAGAAAGGAGGAGCTTGGAGAATTTGTACTAATTCTAGAGCCATTAATAGAATCACCATTAGGTATAGGTTTCCAATGCCTAGAATTGAAGACCTAATGGAGTGTTTAGTGGAGGCAAAGTACTTCAGCAAGATTGATCTTAAGAGTGGATACCACCAAATCAGGATAAATAAAGGAGATGAATGGAAGACAGCCTTCAAAACTATAGAAGGTTTGTATGAATGGCTTGTAATGCCATTTGGTTTTTCTAATTCTCCCTCAACTTTTATCAGGCTTATGAATGAGGTATTGGTAGAATGCATTGGTAAGTTTGTTGTTGTCTACCTTGATGACATTTTAGTTTTTAGAAAAACTAAGGAGGAGCATATTAGGTATTTGAAAATTGTTTTCAAGAAATTGCATGATGAGAAGCTAATGATCAATTTGGAGAAGTGTGACTTCATGAAGTAGGAGCTTGTATATCTCATTTTTATTTTGTCACAGGGTAACCTCAAAATGGACCAAGAAAAGGTGGATGCCATTCTAAGTTGGCCTACTCCCAAGGCTGCCACTAAGGTGAGAAGTTTCCATGGTTTAGCTCAGTATTATAGAAAGTTTATTAGACATTTTAGTGGGATTTGTGCACCCATGTTAGACACCATTAGAGGTGGGATGAAGACAAAGTTTCAATGGACACCACAATCTGAGAAAGGGTTTGAAACACTCAAGGAGAAGATAGCAAAGTTGCCTACTCTAGTTCTTCCAAGATTTAATAAGATTTTTATTGTAGAATGTGATGCAAGTAATGTGGCCATCGGGGCTATCATAAGCCAAGAAGGAAGACCAGTAGCTTTCCATAGTGAGAAGTTAAATGATGCAAAGAAGAAGTACTCTTCTTATGACTTAGAGTTATATGCTCTAGTCCAAGCACTCAAGAAGTGGATGCACTACTTGCTACCAAAGGAGTTCATAGTATATACTAATAACCAAGTTTTCAGCTTCCTTAACTCTCAAGACAAACTTAGCAGCAAACACATGAAGTGGGTGTAGTGTCTACAAGCCTACACTTTCAATATCAAGCATAAAAAGGGAGTACAAAATAAGGTTGCTGATGCATTGAGAAAAAGGCTGCTCACAGTCCAAGAAGTTTAGCTACAAAGCATAGGTATTGATAGCTTCAAAGACCTATATGCTGAAGATGAAGATTTTTCCCAAATCTACAAGGTATGCAAAGAGTTTAAAAACAACTTTCGTGGTGAGTTTTCTGAATATACTTTGCAGAATGATTTATTGTTTAAAGGAGGGAAAATTTTTGTTCCTAAAGGGTATATGAGAGAGAATTTGATTCAAGAAAAACATAATGGAGCACTTAGTGGTCATTTTGGAGTCGGTAACACTCAAGAGCTAGTCACTAGGTTCTATTTTTGGCCTAGAATGAATAGAGATGTTAGACAGTATGTTGAGAGTTGCGTAGTGTGTCAAAAAGAAAAGGGTACATATTCTAATGCAGGTCTTTATCATCCACTTTCAATCCCAACTAGACCATGGGAATGCATAAGCATAGATTTTGTAGTGGGTTTGCCAAGAACAAGGCAGGGATATGACAGTATTTTTGTTGTTGTGGACAAATTTAGTAAGATGGCACATTTTATACCTTGCAAGACTATTCATGATGCTTGTAAAATTGCTCAATTTTTTTTTCAGTGGAGTGGTGAGGATCCATGGACTCCCACTTAGTATTGTTTCAGACAGGGACACCAAATTCATGAGCCATTTTTGGAAGACCTTATGGAAAAAGTTGGGCACTAACTTATCTTTTGGATCTTCCTATCATCCACAGACATATGGACAAATAGAGGTGGTCAATAGGAGTCTCAATAACTTTCTGAGATGCCTCACAAAGGAGTATGGTCAAGCATGGGACCAACTCATTAGACAAGCTAAATATGCATATAATGATACAGTGAACAAATCAACTAGTAAGAGTCCTTTTGAAATTGTTTATGGCTTTCACCCAAGAGGGATTTTTGAACTTAGAGAATTGAAGGAAGGAATGCATGGTAGTGGATATTCTGAGGACTTTTCTCATTCAATGAAAAAATTCCATGAAAGTGTGAGAAAGAACTTGGTTGAAAATGTTGAAAAGGTAAAGCAAAAGGTGGATGCAAAAAAGAGGGATGTTCAGTTTCAGATTGGATACTTTGTGATGGTACACTTGAACAAACATAGGCTGCAAAAAGGTGTTACTCACAAGCTACAGATGAAGAGGCTAGGTCCATGTAAGATACTTGCACAGTATGGAAACAATGCATACAAGGTGGAGCTTCCTGAAGACATTGGGATGTCACCATTTTTTAGCATCACAGATTTGGTAGCATACAAAGGACCAATTCAAGATGCTGATTAGAACCTTCAAGAACTAATACAAGAGATAAAAGATCTAAAATTATCCCCTACTCCATCTATGATAGCTGAAAAGATACTAGACTCAAGGGTCTACAAGAAGACTAGGAACAAAGACTATATGGAACACATGGTAAAATGGCATGAAAAAGAAGATGTTGATGCTACTTGGATCAAAGAAATAGACTTCAAGAGGTTGGGAATTGATCCAAACATGCTCAATCCAAGGATGGATTAACCTTTCTTTTGTTTGAGGGAGTATGGTGCAGGAGCACACCTAGCTCAAACCCTTAGCTCTTTATTTCTCGCATGTACTGACTCTAGCCAAGTTAGGAGAGTTTGTGTGGACCTTAGAAGGTCATTTTTTTTCCCTAACATGGATATGACTAGGTCAATCCATGTCTAGATAGGTTGCTTAGTTGGTTTCCAAATTTTTTGGTTAACATTGTCGGTTAATACTGTGTCGGTTAACACTATGTCAGTTAACACTGTGTCAGTTAACACTGTCAGTTAATACTATTGGTTAACGTTGTCGGTTAACACTGTCTATTAATTTAGACTGGTGGTCAGTTTTATGTTACTGTTGCTCGGTAAAGTTAGTTGTAACGACCCATGAAAAGTGGATCTTGTCTTTTATGGATAGTATGGTCAGTTGTAATGGTTCCTGAAGAGATGCTTGTGAATATGTGGGCAGTTAGGGTCATTTCAATGAGAGGATGGTTATTAATAACATCCCAAGCCTTCATTTTAGAGATCTAAAGAGTAGAGATTGAAGAAGAGGAGAAGCTACAGGAAACTTAGAGATTTGCATATTATTTTATTGTTTGGTTTCATTTCCAATAATGAGAATTTGTGAACTGTGTGTTTATTGAATATCAAGCTTTGTTGTTTATTTTTCATGCAAGTAGATTAGTTACTTTATTTTATGTTTTGTAAGTTGTTAGTTCTTCACCCATTCTGGGTTATAAGTAGTAATGGCCCCTTGAGATTCCTAAATCCATGGTGAGAATAATGTGTTGGGATGGAACTTTAGAGGAGCCCTTGTACATAGTTTCCTTTTTGTTTTCTATAGGAGAAGCAACAGCAACAAGCCTGGAGATCTTACCCTAGGCGAGCTTGATGATAGTTTGACTAGGGAAGAGAATGAGAACAATGTTCTGAAAACATTGGTTGAATGAATCTATTTGTGTAGGTTCAGTGAGGAGAATTTGAATCGTATGTTGATGGGGATTAAGTCTTGAAGAGGAGGTAAACTTGATAGTGACTTACCTCAGATAGGGTTATGAACACCCTAAGAGATCTAGGAGAAAGATCTCATAGTAGAGCCAAGCTGGTTCTGTAGCAACAATGAGACTTTTGTCCACATCAAAATTGTAGTTAGATAAATCAATTCCATGAAGGTGTATAAATTCACACACAAATGGCACCCATTGTGGGGATTTAGGCCTCATTTCCATCATTTTTATCAAATTTTGTGTGTTTTTACTTCACTTTCTTGTTCATTTTGCAGAAAATAGGTGAAATGTCACGTATGAACAATCAAATGATTCTTGCAAGAAATTAAATGATGCCTATAGAATTTCTTCTTCTTCTATCTTAAAATTCTTTCACTGCCTATCAGATGAAGTGTGATGCTTGTGAGCATAAAGCGATGCCTGTGAGTCAGGAAATCACACCTACAAGCATTCTTTTGCCACCTATGAACCTTTCTATTTCACAATTTTAATGCTTTACAATGCCTATCATTTTTATTTTAACGTTTGTAATCTATTGAATGATGCATGTGAGCTATAAAGTGATGCCTACAAGTTGTTAAGTGACTCGTACACTTTGTAAATTGATGCCTACAAGTTGTTAAGTGACACATACACTCTGTAAAGTGATGCGTACACACAGTAAAGTGATGCCTACAATCAGTTAAGTAACATGTACACAATGTAAAGTGATGAGTACACACAGTGAAATGACACCTATAAGCTGTTAAATGATGCCTAAAGTTTTTTGTGTTTTATTGTTCTCAAATCATTAAATTCAGTTTTCTAACTTTCTGTTACTATGTTTTTTTATAGATAAATAGACACCTAAAAGTACAGAAACCAGAGGTGCATATCAAATGGCCAAGCAAAGAGGTAAGAGTTCAAAAAAAGTACTTAAAATAAATTGATAGTACTTTGATTTTGGAAAATTTAGAGGAGCAGGATTTATTTGAGCATTATATCAAGTTTATTAGTACTTACAAGAAAAAGTTTCCATCTCCTAGGTGATTTTATGCATTAAGTCCTTAAAATTGTTTTTGCAAATTTTACTAAGGAACTTAGTTGCATTGTCATTTCCACTTTGAGCTTTTTTCACTTTTTTTGATTGTGTTGACTAACTTGTTGGTGGAGCTAGAGAGGGAACGATCGCCACTAGGTGAGTAGCAAAAAAGCAAAATCCATCAAAAATGCGCCTAGCCTTTTGCTAGCTTCAAAATAAGGTATTCTATTTAACAAGCTTGCATTGATCAAATTGTGGCAAATTCTTTGAATCTAGTATAATTAGGGACACCCTATTATTGTCCATTCAAATGAGACATTAGGTATATGCTCTCAACTTTTCAAAGTTGATCAAAAATCCAAAAGTGTCAAGTTTGGGTGGTAGAAAGAAAGGAATAAGGAATTAACCAAACACTTCAATTTTAAGAACCCCCTTGTCAAGGGGTTGAAAAATAACAAGCGTGTTTGAGGTGTTTTGAACAAGGAACGACAATAGGGATATGGTCTTCACTTTCTAAGTGAATGAAATTCCTATACTTGTTGAACCAAGTTTTATTTCTTGTTTTTCTATATATGCTAGATCAATTAGAACTTTAGAGGGTCTGCCTCCTGAGAATTCCTTTACAAAGGCGGTGAGAGGGAATGGCCCAAAGTGGGAGAGAATCAATTTAGCTACAATACTATCTAACCCACTATAAATAAATGCACTTTACCTTAATTGGAAAGTGACTAAGTTGTGTGCAAGTCATCTTCACTTCCTCGAGTAGTCCTTCGGGATTGCACAAAATTGTACTTTTGTGCATGTGGGAAGCCCACAAGGGGGTAAAAGAACTTGGCACGATTTAGAATAGAGGTGTTCACTAAAACATTGTTAAAGTAGTAAGATACCTTTTAGAGCCATTATTAAAATCCAAATTTGACTCTAGGTAGATTACTTGGAAGATTTTCTTGTGTTATACTTGTGAAAATGACCAAGAACATATACTTTTAGTGTTGTTTTAGGGATATGGTGAAAATTTGATGTGTGTGTTGAGTTTGTATTTAATTTTCAATTAATAATATTCTCTGACAGATCTGATAAAAAACCTTAAAATTTTAAAGCCCAAAAAAATTGAAAAATTCAACTTTGATCTTTTAAGTGTTGTGTATGAACAATTAAGTGACGCCTAAACAACTGAAAAAATGCCTGGCATCTATCAAAAACCACGTAATTCACTAGAAAGTGCCACCTATAAACATTTCAACAACGCCTATCAACCAGAAAATGTCGTGTACTAATAGTAGAGTGTCACGTACAAGAATTCCAGTCAACGCGTACTAGCATTAAAGTCACACCTACACACCAGGAAGTGACAACCAGAAACAAAGAAGGGAAAATAGGGGGCATTCCCCAAGGTTTTGGAAATATTTTGAAATCATATTTGGATACCATTTTTGGAGTTATTTCTTATCAGTGCAACAAATAGATCAGATTCCTAAACAACAATTATAATGATGAATCTATTTGATAAATGAATTGATCCTATGGTGGAGAATAATTACCAAAACCAAGGTCAAAATATCCATAGGAATCAAAATGAAGAAGTGACTGAAGATCAAATTTTGGAATCATCCCAAGATCCCATGTTCATGGAAACAATGCACTTAATTTTGAAGTGGGATAAAGAAGCATATTTCATAAATTTAGCTCAATCAGGAGCTAAGCTTCCTCATAACTATGACACATCAACCTTGAGGAAGGATGAGGGAAAAAAAAGGATATATTATCTAAAAATCCATCATTAAGATCAATTTGTCATTTTCTTTACGATGATGGGCCATCTGTATCTTCATCTTCTTCATGAAAAGAAGCATTTAAGCACAACAAACCTATCTTGGATCAAGAGAAATTTCATGACCACCCTATTTGTGATCAAGATAATAAAGATAGTGAAGAGAAAGGTACCACTCTAAAGCAAGATCTAGACCAAAAACCTCTATCTAGCAAGGTTTCTCCTCTAGCCTTTACTCCTTTCATCCTTCGTCCATCTCACAAGGCTTCACAACTATCCAAAATTCATCCATCAAAGAGTGAGCTTGATGATGATACTTTCCACATTGACTATGTCTACCCTCAAGGGCTATCTCTAAAAGAAACCCAAGCCAACTTACATCTTGCTGCAAATTATTTCCATGCTTCAAAGATCTTGGACCCCAAAGATTCATGTTCTTCAATGCCTATTCAAAAGGATTCTCTATCATTCTTCTAAACATTCCCCATGCATATCCAAGCATCTACCTTGTCCTTAGAAGTGGCTCCATATCAAGAGGATGATCCAAAGAGAAAAGAAACAAGTATCAATAAAGATCAAGATCAAGATATTATACAATCCCCTCCCATATTTGATGAAGGTCCCATATCCATAGAATCTTGTGATGATCCCCTTACACTCTTTCATGTCTTCCAATCTAATATCCTTTCATTTCATGAACAAAGTTTCCTTCCGAGCTCTATACCTATTCCAATTCCCAAGCAAGATCAAGATATCCCTTCCATGATTTCCAATGAACATATTGAAAATCAAGATCAAAGCACCCTCTCTACACCATCCAAAGATCCTTGTCAAGATTGAAGTATCCCAACAAATCCTTGTCATGATCCTCCATATTCACCTCAAGAAAGCATCATTCCTCCAAATTCCTTGCATGATAATAAATCCCTTCAAGATTCATTTGATCCTATCAAATTTTCTCCTATGAAAGCTACTCATGAGCCTATTGGTATAAAGATAAATCTTAAAGATGAGAGCCTTGGAAATATAACTCATGCCAAAGATATTGATGTCCCTTTCACACCTTATCTCCCTCCATTCAAATGTGACCATATGGCTTCACCATCCTCAAAATTCCATTTTGGGTTCCTATGTCCCAAAGATAAATTATTCATCCCTTCAATCCATATTAGGTTTGTATATTCCTCCATCAACCATTCCTACCATCCCTAGCTCTCCATTCACTTACCCTACCATGTATCAAGATCAACAAAGGCATACATACTTGAAGAATTTCCAAACACCAATCCATATGAACCCTCCATATTATTCCAATTCACCCAAAATTCCTAAGTCTTTTGGAAGAAATTTGGATGTGCAACATAAAAAGAAAAAATCCATGAATCCACATGTGTATAAAAATCACCATGTCCCATCTAATCGACATATGAATGAAAAGAAAAAATAAATATCCAAAATGCCGCAAAGGTCCACAAAGCAAAATGAAATATCCAAAAGGCCATAAAGGTCCACCAAACAAAAAGAAAAATCAAAGAAAATTTGGGTTCCAAAATCCCTCATTGAAGAAATGCATTCAAAATCATCGCAAAAGAAAGAAAAATCAAAGACTATGTGGATTCCCCAGTCACTTTTGAAAGACTTGCACACAAAAGAAAAATCAAACTTGACATTCAAGCTTCCAAAGGCTTCCATTCCATCTCCTTCTAAACATTTTCCACTTTCCAAGTCTACTTTGGGTTCCTACATCCCAAAATCCACTATCTTAGCTACATCCTCACCTCCTTCATCCATTGTTCCTTCATCATTCCACCACCCTTGAAAGTGTGTTTCAAAGTTTATCTTGCCAACATTTCCATCCAAAACATACCTTCTTCTTATCCTCACATTCATTATCCAACACATACTTTCCATCTTTCCATCCCTCTTATCCAATATATGGCATAAAACCTTCACCACCATCTACCCTTATCCTCCATATGTGTCCTTTATCATCACCTTATCAATATATTTGAGCATCCTAGCCATGGCCATGGTTTATTATAGAATATCTTTCAGAAGAGCATTGTCCAAAGATCCAGATGTTGGGGAAATTTTGAAAAATACAAAAAAAAAATCAAAAAAATCAAAAAAAGAGAAAAGTGCCTTGGTAAAAACCTGGTAAATAGGTGCCTTGGTAGCAAAATTAAAGAGAAATCAATCCTTCCTATGGTGAAAACCACTTCTTGTGGCACGTTGGGCAAGTACCATTATGAAAACCTAGCAAACAGGCATCATGTGTAATCCCTTCCTCTTGCATTCTACACTTGGGGGCAAGTTTCATCCATGCTATACTCCATCTTCTTATCATTTATCTCACTTGCATCCATATTCCCTCTTTTACCTTTGGTCTTAACAAAGTTGAACATATCCATGAGCATCAAGTATCTTGACACCATTATCCTTTCCATCAACTTATTTACTTGTTGCATCCATGCTACCCTATCATGATCTTGCTTCTCCCCAATCCACCTTCATTATTCCTAAGTAGTATTTCCATAATCCAAAATCATCCCCTCATAGCATCCATCACCCCTTTATCCTGAACATGCTATCTTATCCACATCTTACCCAAATTGATCCATTGATCTTGATCAAAAATGAAGGACATAAAGTGCAAAATTTGTTATCAAAATCTTCTTGACATGTCCACTTTTTTTTGGACTACCCACTTTCATGACATCAGGTCATTATCATATATTCTATCTTGAATTTCATCATTGGCTTTCATTTCTTATCCAAAAACATGTTTTGCATTTCTATATCTTTTTTCCTTAGCATGGGTAATCTTGAGGAGATGGTCCTATGGGTCACATTCACATTCTTCATTCATCAATGACCTTTCCATTTCTAATCCATCAGTTTACAAATCTATCCTTCATGTCCTGTACCTTGCTAGAAATTGGGGGCAAACCACTGTGATCTTGTTTGAGAGATGGTAAAATCAAAAAAAAAAATTGCTTTTTCACCATCTCATTTGTACATATCCTCATTGCATCCATCATTTGTGCATAGTCCTAATAAATCCTTTTAGTTGCATTGTTGCATTCTAGGTTTCATATTTCCCTAAGTCTCACATTGATCACATTTATCACTTGGGGGAAAACATCATGGATTTTGGTACTAAACGAATTCAAAAGTGAAACATTTTGGTCACATAACAAAAGTAGATTTTCAAAATTTCAGAGGAGAGATATTTTGGAATCTTTGATGGATATCATTGTTCAATCCAAATAGTTTGATTGCATACCTTGATCCTTGAACTTCATTGACTTCTTTTATCGAGATTAAAAAATTGACAACACCCTAAATGATCAAAATGTTTGGAATTCTTTTTGAAAATCTTGATACATTGCGATACACTTGAAAATTTTGATGATTTTCATTGACCTTTTCAAGTCATGTTCTTTTTAGCTAATTGATGATGTTTCGACTAGATTGGCGATGATGGAGACATGAGGTTTTTCTTGACTTGTGTGTGACTATTTTGAGGAAGATCCACCAACTTATGTGAATTCGTCTAACGACATGGTCATCAAAGAACCATCAAGGACTTTCATATAGGGAAGAGGGTTAACCTTTGTTTTTTTACGCAAATGGATACCTTGGCTATTTAGATCTTGCATATCTTAATACCAAAATCCACTTGCAACATTGAATTTGATGAAGCCGGTATTCATACTCCCATAGTTGGTTATTCAACTAGTGAGGGTTGTACTAGTTTCCCAAAGGTTACTAAAAGTGATAAAAATTGGTATTTATATCATCATGATGTGTTTAGTGATGGTTGTACTTTCTTTCTGGTCCCATAATGCTCAATAATGAAAATATATCTCTTTTTGTATTTCTTTCATAAAAATCAATGATAATTAGTTGCATTGTATTACATTATCATGATAGATTAATTGCATGTTTATGGTATTTTCCTTAATCAAGGGGGTGGAATTTAATCATGGTTACATCATAAAATTCCTACTCAACATCATCAAATTTTTGATTCATCAAATTGATCAATGTTACATCAAGGATATCATTGTAACCACCTGAATTTGGTCTGTCGCAACTATGGACCCTATTTGCCCTAAGTGTGATCATACCCTCGATTTATGTCCAAACGACCCTGTTACTGCTTGGCATATTTCTTTTAATCAATTTA
>MU217581.1:97064-155418 GCA_018584345.1 Thuja plicata
GTTAACTAATCATTCAATTCTTCTATCTTATCTTTCAGAGACATGTTCTCTTCATTCAGTTTCAAATCATTGGTGGAGCACTCTTTTAGTTCTTTCCTTAGTTTCTTGATAAGCATTTGTGAGCCATGAAATTTTAGTTTAAGTTCTTCATTTTATTTCTCAGATCTATCTAGATCTTCAAGGGCTACTTCAAGATTCTTTTTCAAATGTTTGACTTCTGCTAAATCCATGATCTCCTCAAGTGGTTAAAATTTTCTCTTTGAGGACCAGGTTCTGATACCAATTGTTGGAAACACTGAGAGGGGGGGGGTGAATCAGTGTTTAGCTAAATATTCAAATTCAGCAACTTAAACATAAATCAGTCATATAACACTTGAATCTTCACACAAGATCACATAACACAAGATATGATTACGGGGAAACCTTGATTAGAGGAAAACCCTAGTGGGAATTAGTACCCACAAATATTGTACTAGTATAATGAACCTTTTAAAGTTCCTTTGCCCTGTTAGAAGCAGTCTTTACAATGTGAGTACAATGACCTGGTTAAGGTTCTGACCCTGTTAGGAGTCTTTTACAAACAACCCTATTAGGGGTGAGGACTCACTTTCCAAGAGCTCACTGCTCAAAGAGAAAGAAGGCTACAACCTCCTAAGAATAGATATGCACTATATCCAAAAGTGAACTGTTGTATGTGACACAGATGTCTGATCAGTTCCAGTTATGCACTTATGATCTTAAATTCTTTAAGGGCTCTATCTCATACTAATATCTTCATACTACTCTACTATACATCTTCTCTGACTATTTTTATGACACTTCAAATGTATCTTTGCATTACATATATATATATATATCTTTATGCCTAAATAGACGTGACTATAAACAAGACCTTAGTCAGACCAAAAAAATAATACACAATGCTTCCAAACAAATTGGCTTAAGCATGTTTACAACAATGTTTAACACATGATGAAAAACTTATTACAATAGGTGCTTAGCCTTTACATAACAAAATATTACACGCTAATCAAAACAATGAAGTCAGCTTCATACTCTGTATTCTGGACTGCTAGTGTACTTATTCATTCTGTAACGTGTCCATACTTCTATTATGTACCATGTGTGTATAGGGTAATCATAATAACATACCATATAGCTTAAGTCACAATGCACATATCTTGATGTGGTCATACACACGTGCGCTGATGTCACTGTTCTATCATGTCTTCTGCATTTAATCAATTTTCACTTCATAGTTTACTGTCAAAAATTCATATGAATTTGTTGCCATAATGAAAAAACAAAATAAGCCATATACTCCTTGGGAGTCAACTTTCCAACAATGCATACTTCTTCATCTAACCTCAAAACTTGGAACAGTTTATTCATGGCCTTCTGAAATCTACTGTTAAAATCAGCCATACCTTCATTTGGGAATTTTTTAATGTTGTTGAATTCATTCAACGTGTATCTAGAATTTACATGTTCTTTATACTGTTCCCTAAAAGAATTTACAGATTCATGCCAGGAAGTAATACTATCATTTGGTAAATTTATGAACCAATCGCTAGCATCTTCTATTAATGACTGGACAAAAAGCTTCATAATAACATCCTCATTTTCAATCTCAAAGTCAGTTATCTTGTCACTAAAAGATTTTAGATGCTCTTCACAAGTAACCACATTATTTCCAGTGAACTTAGGAATTATATCTCTTACCTCATTTGGGATCACATTGGGGTGACCAGGAATGCCTTCAAAAAATAGGGCTCTGTACCGGTTCATGTGAACAGGTCTCCTCTGGAAATTTCCAAGTGTGTTATTATCACTTTGTCCAGTAGCTCCTTCTTGATGCTGAATGTGTAGGGGAAAAACTTGCTTTTGATTAGAGGTTTGTACATTCAAACCAGGATCCACAGGTTGAGCAATTACACCAGGGCCAGAATTTTGAAAATTTGGATTCTTTCCACAACTTTGAACTTTGGGACCAGCACCTTGATTGTTCACATTAGGATCAGTAGACAGATTTGGTTGTTGTACCCTTTGATTCATAGGCATAGAACTACTTGTAGTGGTATTAGTATTAGCATGAAGTAAAGCTATCTTCATTCTCATGTCAGCTGCAGTAGCCTCCAATTCCAACTTTTCTAATTTCTTGGCCAAATCCTCTTTGGCTTTCCTAGCTTGTTCTAGCTCAATATCAACTTGGGATATTCTTGTTGGGTTGGAGACTTTCTACTTAGGCTCATTTATGCTGATCCTAACATCTTTTTGCTTACCTTTGTCAAGGGCATCCTTAGTAGTCATTTTAAGTTTTGTATTTTTTTCAATTTCATATGGGAACAATTGCCTGATGACAGGTCCATCCTTCTCAAACTCATCTTTGTCAGGATTTAAGATCTTATTTGGGGCTTTATTCCTTAAATCATTAAGGTTCCCAAATGATTTTGGATCCAAACCTTTAACTTCTTGATTCAGGATTTTATCCTTAAGGTCATTCATTCTGGTTTCAGCTAAGAGTTCTTCTCTTTCCAATAATAATTCATATATCTTCTACCCAAGTTTCTCCTCTGCTTCATTCATTTCCTTTTCTTGTTCTTTCTTTTTCCTCTTTAAAGCCACAATCTCATCTTGCAACTTATCAGAATCATATGAAGTTGTTTCAGTAGTAGAGGTCTCTTCTAGTGGAGCAATATTTTCTTCTACAAGGAAGAAACCTATATCATTATTTTCACCATCCCTAAAGGGATCAAAATTAGCATTATCTCTATAAGTGTTAGTTGGTCCCATGGGTCCTACATCTTTGGATGAAGATGATTTCCTCTCTGGAATGGGATTTTCCATCCTCCCTTTAGAGGTATGGTGGGAATCATGCTTTTATGTCCCTCTTTTGGACTATTCTTTCCTTTGAGTTATATGGAGCTCCTCTCCAACATCCATTTCAGGATTTTGTCTAAAGTATGATCTTGTGTTCCTTTGTCGACTCATCCTTTAGAACAAACAAATGTTTTCAAAATGTTTAATGTGCAATACTGGAGTACACAGAGGTTAGAGTTGCCACCTCTTTTTAGAGGACAAATATATATATAAAGATTCAAGTGCCTTGTCCTAACTCAGGTTTCCTTTTATAGCAATAAATCCAAATGAGACTTGAAATCAAAATTTCTTGATAATTCCTCACCTAGTAACATCAAGAAAATGGTTCTTCACTACCTATATTACTGCAAATATTTTCCACACAGTGGATTTTCTCTTCAAAACAAACAAGGGACTAGATTAGAGGTTTTGTAATTACTAGTTATTCCATCTAAGACAAGATCTATATCATTTTCAGGATCAAAACCTTCAAACAGTGTGCCATGACAGATAAGTAGAACAAACTCACTTTAATGATTACGACGAAAAACAAACTAATTCTCAATATTGCAAGGACAAACTCTTTCATGAACATGACTCCTAGAAGATCACAAGTATCCCCAGTAGAGTCGCCAATTTGTTAGCTCTTTTTCTTATAGAATCAGTATGTAGCAGTGAATGCTTGACTCTTTAATTCCCAATTTGGATTCTCATAGGGAAAAAGGATAATTAATAGGGATGAACATCCTTCTACACTTTGGGCTCCACAAACCCAAGCGGGTGCACATTCAATAGAGTACTATCTTTCAGTAATTCTAATAGTGGATTAAGGATTCATGATCCTTCTTCTTTTTAAGCCACCAGGCTTAGGAAGGCTAACCTATTGATTCTCTCTCCAAGGAATCACTAAAGTGAATTGTACTAAATACAATTAGCTAGACATATACTTAAGATAATAGAAATATAAAGATTGATTAATATTGGATTGATGATAACAACCACTTGTCAGCATTTTGGCCAGTGCCTAATCATGGGTCATAGAGTCAGAATAAAACATACATACACCAGGGATAATTAATTGAAATAAAAATAAAACCTCAGATGGAATTCCTTACAAACTATCTTTTCATCCTCACACCCCTGTGTCAAATTCCTGCATAAACCCTAACCCTCTGTAATTATCTACAAGATTTAAACTCTCCTTGAAAATAACTCACAAACAATGACATAGCTATCTCATAACCAGTACATTTAAGATGCCTTGCAAATTAAACATACAAGAGCCAATAGTAAATGAAAAAATACATCATTGGTATAAAAATGGAGATTCCATTGTATTTTATTAATATAAGCCTAATCTTAGTACATTCAAATTGATTCAAAACCAAAGCCTAGACACAATTCAAAATTCTGCCTTGCTGTCTTATTTTTTAACATTCTCTTCAAAATATTACAACTTTCTATTTATAGATAGCCCTAGTCATCTTGGAATCCTTTTGGAAAATAAGGATGCAACAAGCTTCAGATAACTAGGCTATAAGACAAAACATACATTTCACAGCTGAGACAAAAATCAGGCGAAGAGAATAATAGTTTCTTTGTTAAAAGTTATGCAATCCTTTGTCTTATGACCACCTGAATGCTTGCAACTGCCCTGAGGTTGTTAGGTCCTTATCATCTGGGATTTTTCATCTTCATTGATGTAAAACTTGCACTTTCCTTTATTCAGATAGCTAGGCATCACTAGTGCTCACTTTCACTCCTATACTACTACTTTCTGTTATTGGAGTGACAATACCGTACTTGCTAATCCAGGAGGTAAACACCTCATCATCTAGCCAACTGAATTTGAGAACCTCATCTTTCTGGCTGTTGAACTCCTCCCAATCAGCACTGGCCTTTTCAATCTCTAACTCACAAGATTCAAAAACTACCCTGGACTTGTTGAGAATGTCAATACTTAACACAAACCAACCTGTATTTTCCAATGTAATAATACTGTTTGTCTGGTTGGTTAGTGCTTCATTCAATTTCCTTAGCCACAGGGCTTCATTTTTTATGTTTCCATTCTTTTTGAACATATTGGGAAACATGTCATATCTGTCTCTAGATAACTCACCTCTTAAGGTCTCTATCCTTTTGATGATCATATTCTTCTTGATATCCAGGTCAGCCATCAATTTAAGGCATTTGTAGGTCCTTGTCAAAATGATATCAATATTATTTTGTTCCTTTGAGGTAGAATAGAAAGATTTTACATGGGCTTTCTTCCCCTTCCAATTATCAATTATCAAGTCCCAATGCTCTTTATCTTCATCATGTTTTCTAATTATGCTGACAATCTTCTTTCCCATCAAATAGAGGTTGGCAAGATTAGCTTCACCAGCACACCTTTTGAGGTTACAGTATATTTTATCAGAATGACTCTGCTTTACCAATTCCTCAGCTTCTTTGTATGTAGGGGATTCCTCAAGATCCCTTTTGCCTTCTTCCTCTAATCTTGATCTCTCATTAATTAATCTATTCTTTTCAAATTATAGCTCTGATCTCTTAGCATCAATAATCTCTTGAGTAGTGGGACTTAATGGTGCAGGGGATGGGGGTAAGTCACAAAAGGACTGGATGTTGAGGGTTGGTGAGGTTCCTAAGAAATCATCACTTGGGGCATTAATTGAACTATCTACCTCCCTTCCAGAATTGCTATCCTGATGTCCTTTTCTAGGGACTTAACCCTTTCATCTTTATAGGCCTTCAGTACAAATTCATACTTTTGATTCAGGCTATTATAAGCCTCTTTCTCCTTTTCAACCACTCTCAGGCTCAAGTTAGCTGTTTGTAAGACAAGGTTTTCTACCTCAGTTCCTGAAGTATCAGAAACTCTTTTGACAATAAGGCTCCCTGTATCCTCAATTTTATCATCTTCCTTCAATCTTCTTTTGTCTTTCTTCTTCAATGACCAAATTGCCAAGGCTGCATGATCTTCACTAAGCTGGGCACCAATTGATGTCCCAACAGTGCTCAGTGGTTTTGCCTCTTTTTTGACAGCATCAAAAACTACTGCATTAGCTAAGTCCCACTAAGGTAGGATGAGGACTCCATGTTTCTTGAATAATTCCCTACCCTCTTCAGGGGTGATCTTATCAAATCTAGACACTAGCTCCTCCTTAACCTCCTTTTCTATATCATCTTTTGTATAATTGGGCTGAGATTCCTGTAACTTTTGACATTTATCATTCAATTCATCAATGTCAATCCTCCACAGAAACTGAATGAATGCCCTAGTCTTGATAAAGTTTTCATCTGACAAGAATTCTCACTGGCTTGCTTAGTCACAGGGTCTAGCTCTTTACCTATGAATTCTTCCACTGTGAGGTCAGTAGTTGTATGCCTAGGTGCCTATGGCATCCCTTCTTGCAACTCATATGCAGTAACAAAAATTTCACCAATGTTCTTCAATTGAACCAATTTCTCAGCAATGGCTTGGTCATCAAAATGCATAGGGGACTGGGAGGGAGAGTACAACTCACTCTCTTGCTCTTTTCTTTCCACCTTTTGTCTCTTGGGAGAGGGCACTTCTTGGGAACTAGTACCTGCTGGCCTCTTTCCTTTATGCTAAGGAGGCTTATCAACCTTGGGCATGATAGTAGTGTACCCTCTCCTCTTGTATACTACATAATCCCCTGGTGGGACTACTCTTCCTTGTTGAAGTTTGCTCAAAATGGCATGATCCTTTTCTCGCTCAGCTTTCATTATCCTTTGTTTCTTCTCATTTAGGGTTTTCATAATTCCCTCAAATAAAGTCATCAAAGACTCAATTTTCTTGGCCCAAGGGAAAAACCTCCTTCAGAGGATCATAAGATTTGTCAAAATTATGTACAAAGTCCAAAGACTTCTTGTACACCGGCCACTTTTCCTTCCTAATCTCCTGGTCACCTAAGGTCAAAAAATTTTTTGATAATATCCTTAGGGTAATTAAACTGATGCTCCAATGTTAAGCACTTGGTTCTTTTTCTAAACATACCCATTATAAAATCTTCATTATCTACACACCTAGATACAGATTTTTCTAAGTGATAAGGTTCAAAATACTTATCAAATTGTGTCCACCCACCCTTTGTTATGATGAAATGATGGGCTCTGGTGAGGGTAGGTAAACTGCTTCCCTTCATTTTACCTACTAGGGATTCCTTGTGTAGTCCACCCAATTGTCTTATAATATTTTCTATCCCAATCTTCAAAGGGACTCTGTAGGGAAGCACATTACGGGTTCCCCTAAATCCATAAACCCTTATTACTGTAGAAATAGGGTACAAAATCAAATCTCCCCAATTATGGGTAAACTCCATAGGTCTCAAAAGCCTCATCATATCAGTGTGGATCCTGGAATTCAGATTGCACAACAATGACCTAAGCCTAGTGGAAAAAAACCTATCAAAGTAAACATAACTAGCTTCCTTTCTATCCCATGATAGATCAGCACTCCACATCTGAACAAGCAAATTTTCATTACCCTAGAACTTAGTCAATTCCATCTTTTCCTCAAAGAAGTTAGCATTACTGGACAAGAACATGTGTGTCATAAGGGAATACCATCCCATTGGTTTAAGTATGTTGTTGTCCTGGATTCCACCCAAACCTTCATGCATTTGTTGGGCAATGTAAGATGCAAAGTCAAAAACTACAAATAGGTGGGGATGTAGAATCTGAACCACCATGAGCATTATGTGGACAAGCATTGTTACTTCTTCATCTACTCCTAGAACCTAGCACAGGGCACTATACATCTTCTTGGCCTTTCCATTGAAGTAATCCAACTTGAATGGCTCTAGTGTGTTAGGCCCTACTACAATCAAGTCTCATATCTTGTTAAAGTACCCTTTCAAAGCCTCATTTCTGTAATATTCCCTCTGGGTTTGGTAAACTTCCTTAAAGTATTCAAATTCAATATCATCCATTTGTATTGAGGTATCACTCAACTTGAAAATTCTTCTAATTTCATCAGCTAAAACAGTTAACAACACATTTCCCTTGGTATCCCTGACAACCCTAGATACTTTGTCATAAGTGTTGGCAATCAGAGTGAACAAATTTGTATCCATAAACACCCCGGTAACTATCAGCTTTCCTACATCCAAGTCCCATATGTTATAATCTGGGGTAGGAGCATTTCTTTGGCTATATGCAGTTCTAAACAGAGTAAGACCATTAAAACTGGTTTTAACATCTTTTTCCCATCTACCGGAATCATACAAGCCTTCTCCTATTTTGAAACAGGGGTGTGTTAGAACTACTCTCTTGATTTGGGTCACATCTCTCGTGGATCCTTTCAATTGTTTCAAAAGATCCTCCCTAACATTTCTCTTTTGGTAATCTACTTCTCTATAAATTTCAATCCTAGGGGCCATTATGAACCTAATACCTTTTGCTAAGATGAAATTCATAGTTTGAGATGATAAATATGAAAGCCTTTTGAATTGCAAATCTTACTAGGAACCTGAATGTTGTTGAATCAGAGAAAACTTACCCGTTCTACAATTTTATCACATGGAGCTGAACATCTCTGCAATTCTATTTTTTGTTCGAATGACTTTGGTGAATTATTGTGACTTGAAATCAAATTAACTAGTTTTATAGCTTCAATCAAACCAGTCATTCAAATTGAATTCGACTCGAGTGGCCACACGTTTTGCAATCAATTCACCATATTCAAATTCGTAGCTTAACGGCTCTCTACAGCTCATTTTAACAACATTGAATTTAAGTCATAGATTTTAAACATTACCTTCTTCATTTGATGGCTATCTTATTTTCCCAGAAGCAACTGTTCACTTTGGACACGTGTCAACACTGCTTAATCGCTTATTCCTTAGATTTTGAGCACTTTACCTTTAAGTGTTTAAGCGAACCGTCATATTCTTTTACACTTGCAACCTTATTAACATGACTTCTGCACTGTACTAGACCCGCTTTATATGCCATGCATCACTCAGACTTAATTGCTTACCCATTAGATGTTGAGCACTTTACCTCCAAGCAATTAAGTCGACCGTCGATCTTTTTTGTAGATGTTGTTCCTTTAACTCCACCTTTACGAACTCAGTTGGTCCCACTAGGACACGCGTTAGCACCGCTTAATGGCTTAGATGTTAGATATCAATTACTTTTCAGTTAAGCCATCAATCTGACCATCAAATGAAAAACAAGTTAACGGCTCTTTAATTAATGTCAGCTCTTAATATCCGGGTCCACCAGCTGCCAGATGTCAACACCACTTAATGGCTTGACTAATAGATGTCGATCATCTTGAGTATAAGAAATTAAGCCCACCATTATACCTTTCTAAGCTTTAGTCACCTTTATGTTGTTTGTGTCTGGACCCATGTCACTTCCCTTGACATTCTTGGACACCACTTAATCGCTTATCCATTAGATGCTGCGCACTTTTCCTTTAAGTGATTAAGTCTACCATCGATTATTTCATGACTTGCCCACTGTTTAGCTGAGAACCTTTATGACCACCAGCCCCACTAGGACATGCGTTGCTCAGACTTAATTGTTTAAGCAATAGATGTCATGCATCTTGGAGATTAAGCCATTAAGTGATCCGTCAGATCAAAACAAAAATTCTTGGTATATAATGAATTTAATTAAAAACTGCATTAGACTTTGGATTAAAGGAAAAATGTAATACCCAGTGTTAGGATGGACAACTTTAATAAACATGACCACTCAAAATGAACCCATTAGAGATATAACTTAAGTGAAAAAAGGCAACATGAAATTAGAAGACATTTCAGCGCTTAGGGTTTTTATGACCGGAATTGCACTAGGAGACATGACACAAGGGTTTTCAACATTTTCAACTAGGTCAATGGTTAGAACATAATTTGCAGAGACATGAGAACAATTTTTAACCATGATCTTAAACCCTTGGATAACATGAATGATAGGTGACCTCAAAAATTTACAAGGCATATTTCAAACATGAAATAGCACCAACAAGATTGATGGATGTTGAAATAGGAATTTGCTGGCAATTGCTAGTGAATGGAATAAATGCTGAGAAATTCAATCGATCTGTTGATTTGATGAAAACGTTTGTGATCATGGTGTCTGGGAAAATCTCTATATGGTGGGGTGAAGCTCAGTGTGATGGGGTGAAGCTCAATTTGATAGGATTAGAATGGGTAGAATAGCATGTGATTAGATGGTGAAGGAGGAACGTGATTGGATAAAATGATATTGGAGGGTAAGATGGATTGAATTAGGATGGAAGAAAGATGAATTAATTGTGTTGGATAGGAAGGGAGATAAGAGGAATTAGATAAAATGGAATTGGAAGAGAAAATGATTGGATTAGAAGATAAATGAATTAGATAGAAGGGAAGATGACTAGATTGAAGTGGATATAATTGAATATGGGAGATGGGTGAAGGATAAGATAGATTAGGACCAATGACAAAGGAGAACCAAAGAATGGTGAAGACAGAGAGATGGCTTGGATAGGAAATAGATGAATGGAATGGATGGATAGGTAATATTGGATGTATGGATATGGAATGTGGGATGAAAGGATGGAGATTCAAGAACTATGTTTTAAAGGAGTTAAATGCCTCACACTAGTAGTAGGAAAATGAAGGATGGGAAGATCGGGAATAAATGATGCATGAAATGAAAGGATTATATGTAAGGGATGTGCGGGGAGGGAATAAATGGAGTAAGAAACAAGGACTATGTTGCAAAGGGAGCCCCATACTAGAGGTGGGAGGAGGAAGGGTGGAGAGATGGAGGATAGAGGCTATGTGAGTTGGATGGATAGTATATAAATGAGGTGTATGGTGGGGATAAATACTTGTATTTTCCAAAGCATTTATGGATGTTTAAGTGCCTCTATTTGTTTTAAGCAAGAACAAGGACATGAGAGTGACATGGAATTGCATAAGGGTTTAAGATGGAGGATATGAATAAGATATGGGATATGATGAGGAGGATATTAAGGGAATAGGATAATGGATAATATAGGGAGGAAATGCATGGGATAACCAAGATCAAAGACCTGGGAAGGAGGATGGACTGATATAGGATATTGAATGGTGGATGAATAATGACTAAGTAACATGAAGGATGTGGATGGAGGAAATGGATATGATGTTAAGATCAAAAATAGTGGATGAATAGTGAATGAGGAACATGGTAGGTGTATATGGATGGATGAAATGGATGTGAAGTCAAGATCAAAGATGGGAAAAGGAGGATGTATGGGTAAGGTGATGGATAGTGGATGTATGGTAGAATAGTATGGATGGAGCTTGCCCCCAAGTATAGAGTGCAAGGGGATGAGGATATATGAGTGGATTTGGAAGATAATGAATAAATGATAAGGAAAATGATAAAGGGACTCAAGCATCAAGTTCCATGAATGGTATCCCTTGATATGTCCACTTGTTTTTTGTATTGTCGAGCTGCCTATTTGACAGGTTTTCACCAAGATGATAATTTTTTAGGACATTTTATATATGTATTTTTTTTCATACCAAGGCATTTTATATATGTGCTCATAGATGTTGGTGGGATTGTATAAGGGAGATGAACAGATGAGGGATATGGAGGGGGGATAAGGGTTTTATGTGTAAGGTTGGATTGATGGGATGGAAGGATGGGGAAGGATTGGTGGATAATGAATGGAGGGTTGGAAGACTGGTGAATAAATATATGAAGGATTTTGAAATATCATCATTGGTGCACAACTTGAAGGGTGATGGAGTATTGGAGTAGAGTGTGAAGGAGATGGGAGAGAAGATGTGGTTTTGGGGATGTAAGGACCTGAAATAGATTTGGAAAATGGAGGATGTTTAAATGGAGGATTGAAGGACTTGTGAGTAGAGAAATCTATTAGATTAACAAGTTTGGATGCCAAGTTTGATTTTTCTTTGATATGCATTACTTCAATGAGTAGCTTTGGAATCCATAGGAATGTATTTTTCTTTTTGGGCCTTTGTGGCCTTTTGAATTTTTCTTTCTTTTTGATCGTATTTCTCTTTTCTCAATCATGTCTTCTAGATGGGACATGTTGATCCTTGGATTTTTTTGGATTTATGGCTTTATGCATTTTAGCTTTGGAATCCAATTTTCTTCCATTAGACATGGTATGGATGTACAAGGATAGAGGGTGTGAAGATTTTATGGATGGAATAATGAAGGGTAAATGTTGGAAGGAATTCAATGATGTGTGCCTTTGTTGATCTTTCTTAGGTATTTGAGGTGATGTGATGGTGGACTTGGATATGGGGGGTGGAGGTATGTAAGGACCCAAAATGGATGGAAGGTAGGAAGGATTTGGTTTTTGGACATAAGGACCCAAAATAGATGTGGATGATGAAGGGATGGTGTTTGGAACATAAGGGCCCAAAATGGATTTACAAAATGGATGATAGGGATATTTGAATGGAGGGGTAGAAGGTTTACCAAAATATTGAGACATCTTTTTTCCAAGGGAATACTTATTATTTTGAACACAAGATGCGATTCCATGTTATGGGATGATAGGTTCTTGATGGAAGCCATGTTTGATAAAGGTAGAGGAACTGAGCTTAGATGTATGAGGTTCATGGGTGGATTGGATAGGTGCAATGGGATTTTGTGGAGGATTTGGATCATGACATGAAAATAAAGGGGTAATTTTATCTTGACTTTGGGGAGGATTATGTGGTAGAATGAAAGGGGTGATGGGATTGTGGGATGTAAGGTGATCGTGCAATGGAGTGGACGGGATGGAATCATGAGATGGAGTAGTTTGATCTTGACATGGAAGGTAATTATTAGGTGATGAAATGTAAGAGATGTCTTGATCTTGATTAGGGATGGGATCATGAGGGGGTTCTTGAGATGGAAGGCTGGAATCTTTGAATGGAAAGGTATAAGAAATGTATTTCTCTAGATTAGGAATAGGATCATGAGTTGAACTAAGAAAGGGAAGGGG
The DNA here is from genome assembly GCA_018584345.1 of Thuja plicata. Lineage (NCBI taxonomy): Eukaryota > Viridiplantae > Streptophyta > Pinopsida > Cupressales > Cupressaceae > Thuja > Thuja plicata. The sequence continues at coordinate 109,903 of MU217581.1, forward strand.
ATCTTGGTATGGAAGGCTAGAATATTCACCTGGAGGGGTGTCAAAATATGGAGATGTATCATGAGATGAGGGAATGCTTAGATCTAGAAGAGAGGAATCCATGTTTGCATGCTTTGGAATAGGGTCTTGAACTTTTATGACTTGTGGGGATGGTGTGATGGATGGATTGGAACCTTTAAGTTTGATAGAATTGAGAGATGGAAGATACCTGTCTGGGGTAAATGGAGTGATGGAAGACTCATGAGGCTTATGAGATTGAGGTATGTCTTGATTTGGAAGGGATGGAGATGGCTTCATGACTTAGGGTGATTGTGCAACTTGATGTGGGGATTAATACTTTTCTGCTAGTCCTTGGATCCAATCAATGGAAAAGGTAGTGTGGGATGGGGATGATCTAGGATTTGGAGGATTAGGATTGTATGGAGGTATAGGATTAGATGGAGGGAAATTTTTTTCACCTTTTATATGGACAATTTTTTGAAGTTCTTGGATTTCTTCTGCAAGGTGACTATGGAGGGAGTCATGTGTTGGTGAGGAATAATGAGACAGATTTCCCTTGTCAAAGGTAGAGGAAGGATACAAAATGGTAGATGAATTGGGATTAAATATGATGTGTTGAGGATTGATTTGGTAGGTGGGTTGTATTGGAGGTATGGTTTGAGGAGGAGGGTTTAGCACATTAAAGTCCTCAACCTTTTTGTGAAACCAATCCATATTCATGAAGTTTGAATGAGGGGTTTTGGAATTGGTTTAGAATATCATGTGGATGAAGATTTAGATTAAGAGCAGATGAAGTGAAATATTTGAGGATGGATGAAATATGAGCTTAGGACTTAGGAGAAAGATTGGACTTTTTTTATTTAAGAGCGCATGGCCTCAAGGATTTTGATTTGATTGATTTTGATTGATTGGATATGAGGGTAGGGCCTCAAGGTTGGATTTGATTTGATTTGGATTTGGATTTAGATTTAAATTTAAAGGTTTGAGACAAACATAAGTGAAACAAGACCCTATGATGGTCCAAAAAAAGATTGATTTGGATGATGATATCTTCTTCTACTTGGAGATAGACTGATGATCCCAAGAAAAATAGGATATGACTAAGAGAATTAACTACTTGAGACAGACTGATGTTCTCAAAGAAATATGATTCAAATATATTCTTGTTAATGATTAGGGTCTATGCAATACTTTGATAAATATTTCAACCTAAGATTTGAGATGAAACATCTTAATGAAGGTGTGAAAGATGAAGTTTGATTTCATGTGGGTTGATCTTGACTATGGTTGGATGTGGGTCAATCAAGATAACTAGGATGAAAGTCCAAATATTTGGATGGTGCCCCTAAATCAAAAGTAGAAGATTTTATAAAAATTGGAATTAGAAGGTGGGGTGAATGAAGATTTTGAAGTAAGAATGGATGAACTTTAAAAGATCGATGGGGGATGTTTGAAGACAAGGGAATAATTAAGGTGTGATTGGTTTTGGATGAAGAGGAATATGAATTAGATTAGGATTGGATAGAATGATATGAGGTTGACAAGTGGATTGGATTAGAAGAATAATGATTGGATTAGGTTGGAGGAAGATGAATGATTAGATTGGATTAAGAAAGAGGATGTTGATGTGGATTAGAGGGATGATTAGGATGAGGATTAGGAAGATTGTGGATGTTTAGGATGGAATGATTAGAATAATTGAGAAGAATAAAAATGACTTGGAAGATGTGATTAGGATAAGTATGATGATGATGAAGAAGTGGATTGATATGCAGATGACAATGTAGGATTCTGACTGATTTTGGACTTTTTAGGTCAATTTTTTCATTGGCAAGAACTTATTTTCAACATACATCAAAGGCATTGACTATGCTAAGTATACCTTGACTCAGATTTTTTCCATAGCTGACAATTATTGAAGACACATATCTGAAAATAGTCCTAGAAGGGACAAAGAAACCTTTTAGGAGACAAGCAATTGTGACTTTGGGGAATTTTGATAGAATTTTGATATTTCATTTGTGTATGTTCAAGTGACTCTTTCAAGTCACTTATGCTTTTACACAGTTTAACACAATGAAGACAGTACAAACACTAGATACCTTAAGGAATTGGCTTCACATGAAATCTTATAGGCCCATTGCTTGGTAGTCCTTTGGCTTACATAGCAATGTCACCCCCAAAAGGGCACCCATATTTTTGCCTTTTTCCAGGTATTTTTGTCGTGCTACGAAGATCTCTTTTGCAACACAATACTCTGGGACATGAATGGTGGGAATCTTAGGGGGAGAATCTTCCCTCCCCTTGCACTATAATAAGTCACCATTTGGAGGTGAATCTGGTAGGCTACTAATTAACAATTTCTAGTAATATCCGTGGTGTCCCCCCAATTAGTTTGTACACATGTGAGACACTTAAGTCTCTAGTGGACCACATCATCTCCTTAGGCACTATTCACCCGATCTAAACTATCATCCACACAACATGCCCGAGCTTGGTGGGATTGAGACAAGTTTTTGTTTAGTCTCTCATTTCTATACCGGTCGGGGTATTTACCGGTTTGAGGTTGTCCTCTAAAGGGGAAATGTACCCTCTAGACAGGCCTCTCTAGAAGCTAGATTAAGCTAAGTTTTCTCTTCACCCAAGTTTCACGAAGGCAAGGGGAGAGGATATGTCTATATTTTAATCATAGCATCACGTAAATTAAGCGATCTATCTAATAAAAAATAGCTCAAAAGAAGTGTTGAAAAACACTTCTTCAAACACACCAAGAAGAGTTCATTTTTCAAATTGAACCTAATTAGAACAACTAAGTGTTTTCTACCTAAGAAAAAGACACAATAGTATGGTTAAACATGCAAGTTCAATGTATTTTCCACACATCAAGAAGGAAATCATGTAAGAAAGGTGTGATTGTTTTGCCTTAAGTCATTCAAAATTTTGTGAGGTTCATTCCCTTATGCATTCAAGATTAGATGTGGTTAATTTATTTAAGCAGCATGCATTCAAAGACTAGTGTTAAAGCATACAATTTCATTCCCAAAATCCATTAAAATCCAAGGAAACCTATATGAAAAATATTAGTAATCTTTAAAGTCTTTTAACCCTAAAATGTTGCAAAAACGCAAACAAATTAGTAACACTTGAAATCAACAAAAAAATAAATGTCTCCTGTGATAAGGTGGATACATAAGGTTACAATCAATAGTCCACTAGAATCTTGTGAGAGACAATATGCTGATTCCTAAAATTTGACTAAGTCTGAAATTTCTTAAAAACCCTCAAAAACTAGAATCTGCATCTTAACTCCTATGAAGCTGAAACCAATCTCAAAAATCCTGGAAGTATATTTTTAAAATGATATATTTTAAATATAGACCTGGTGCTAAAATTATTTTGAAGCATACATAAGAATTCTCAAGAAACCATTCTATAAATACTCATCTCTCAAAACTTCTCTCAAAACTAGTTTAAAATGCAAGAAATGCAGAGACGACAATGACAAGTCGCAGACAGCAATCTGCGTAGATGTCGTCTGTGCAGAAGATAGAGTTTTGTGCAGACAACAATTTTTAAGCGTAGATGACCGTTCTATGCAGACAGCAGTCTAGAAATGCCGATGGTAATCTTAGAGCGAAGACGGCTCTGCGAAATGCTTTTCCAAAATCATAGAAAAAAATACAAAAATTTGAAATTTTTGAACAAATAAGGGACGTGGGTCCCACCAGGCATGCCAAAATGTATATGATGGAAATATACCTATTAAGATCATTCTTAGACATGCAAATGTTAGAGATATAAATCAATAAACCACACTACGATGTCTAAAAACATACTCTAAAATTAAGACTTCCATCACAACCTCTGATGAGCTGAATAAGGGCACCCAATGCCTTGTTGATTTGCTCTTAGAGATATATGTGAGTGTGCTCTCCCAACACAATATTAAAATCTCACTTGATTTTCTTTCTTTCTATGAATTGAAACTATAATGCAACTAATGGATGTGATGAAGAGCTCAAGAACAAGTATGAGGAACTTGTCTCAAGCATTCACCAATGAAGATGAAGATGCAGCACTAAGCTAGAATGATATACAAGAGATAGTAAAACAAGATTCATTCACCATTAATCCTAACATGTGATTTCTATATTCAACAATGAACAAAAAGCATAAGAACATAAATATGAACTAAGAATTCTAAAGCTAAATTAGCATGATAACAATGCATAAAATGGAGATGATTTGCTCTTGGCAATGGCCTCTATTTATAGATTTTTGGGAGGAAAGAGAGGGTTTGGATGAGGTGGATCTCATGTGGCATCCACATAGGTGCCACATGAGGGACACATAAGCCATGCAATAGGTCAATTTTTCTCACTCATGTGTAAGCAACTTGTGATGTGATGGGTCAAGGTGTACTTAAAGTACACATTACTTAAAGTACACATGTGAAGGATCTTGTAAAAAGTGTAAGAGTTTTTGTCCAATAAAATACTTTTAGAAACTGTAATAAAGTGTCATCAAGGTTGTAAGAAACCTTGTTGGCACCAAATTAAGATTATTTTGAAAATTCAAATTTGGTAATTTGCTCACACATGTGTGAGCAAATAATTAGGACTAATATGTGTAGGAATCAAGAAATTAGCCTAAATAACCTTAGTTAATTAGTGAGTAGGTCTATTTGGTGAAATTGATATGAGATAGGGTAGGATCTAGGTTCAAATTAGTTTAATCCAAATTAAATTTATATTAATTATGGTTTAGTAGAATTAAGTCATGTGGAGGAATAAATAAATTATAAATTTATTTAAAAGGGATAAATGAGGGAAATGTATATAAATAAGATTTAATACATTAAAAGGGGCAATAATATTTAAATTAATATATAAATATTATGAAGGTGAATCATATTTAATTAAATTAATTAAATATATAGAAGAATATAACAAATATAATTAATTTAAAATTAACTATAATGTTATGGGAATATTAATTAAATTAATATAAGGACGATTTTGGATGTCTACACATAGATCATATTTATACCTCTTTCCATTTTTCATATCCTATTTTGGAATTAAGGAAACCCAAACCTATAAGAACTGAATCTTGTGTTTGTACCCTTACTTGGTTGTACTTGTTGGATCTATCCTATAGGTGAGGGTACCCTAATTCCAAATATATTTGTGAAGTGGGCATTTACTATCGATAATTATTTCTTAATATATAGTTAAGTATAGTTATCATTTAATAAATGGTTATCTTGCAATGAAATGGATATATCTATGTTTTTGTGCACACTAGTGCTATGATGCATGATTAATTAAGAAGAAAAACCAATCAATCATGTGCTCTAGGAGATTCATGCCATGCATGTAGCCAAGGACCAAGTCAAGATCGTTAAGTGGTAGCCAAAAATTGAAGAAGATGATATTTGATTGACAAAAATGCATATGGAGAAAGTTATGGAGCTTTAATGATCATCTTTAAAAATGAGTAAATCTAGAAAGAAGTCATGATATATCTCCTCTACAACCAAACATCTAACTATTCCCCATTCGTTGCATAGTCTTCCTTCTTTCTTATAATGCAATAATGCATACATTCACCTATCTCTTCGGAGTGGACTAGGTAGTCATTAGAGTTAGTTAGTATTTCTCTTTAAATAAGTTTTGATGCCTTTCAAAATGTTAGTTACAGAAAGAAGAACATTATGTTGTAGTTTTCCAATTTCACCATATAAAGAACAATTTCAGTTTCAGCTTGTGTAACAACACTTTCTTAGATGAATAAAATGATTTTTTGAGTTTATAATCATCGTTATTAATTATGGAAATACTCATCTAAGGGAGCCCACTTGGTGAGGATTTCTGTGTTTCATTTTAGTACTTAATTTTCCTTTAGTTTATAATTGTTATTTTAGTATTTGTTTATTCTTGTAGGCATTGGAAATAGTTTCCTGTGATTTTTCATGTAGCCAAGGCAGACAGAGTAATTTCCTATTTGTTTATTCTAAATAGTATCATTGTTAGTTGTTTGATTTTAATTCTAATCATATATTCTGTTGAGCATTTGAGTTATTTGATTTCATGCAATTTTCTTTAAGTTGTAGGATAGCATGGATTTGGCCACGACTTGGAGCACATATAGTGCTATACCATTTCAAGTACACATTCCTATGTTCACAAGTAAATGTGCCTTCACCATAAGAAAGATAACTACTTAGAATGGATGTTGAATCCCTGAGTTGAAGTCTTACAACCTATTTATTGATCTAACTGGTAAGTCCAACACATGGTAGGTCATCTAAAAGCACCCCATTTCTTATCATTTCTCGAATAAGATGAAATTTCCTTGAATCATCCACAAAATATCCCATTGCATATCAAAGTCCTTATTCAAAATCATAGATTTAGGAGAGTCTTGATAGATGGGGAGCATGGCTTAAATATTTTACCTTGAATTTGGTTAAAATCCTAGGCTATACTGAAAATACAGTGAATATAAAGAGAAAGATTATAATCAAATCCTATGATGATAAATAAAGGTCTTTTATGAGTCTTATTGTTTTACCAATTAGAGTGGGCCCAATTCAAAAAGAAATAGTATACCAAGTCCTAAACTTGAACTTGTCTTACAACATATTTTTGAGAAGGCCATGAATCCATGAGATGCAAGTGATTCCCTCAACATATCACCAATATAATTTTCCCTATCTTGTTTAAGAGATAACCATTAGTGGTGATCTTAATCCCTTCCAATATTGCAACAATGTGAAGTCAGTTACAAATTCCTTGGTTGCATGCAATAGAGAAGTTTCCACAACAAATATATCTAATAAATAAACAAAAGAAGAGGTTTCTAGTTCAAACCTAACATCAAAAGAGAAAGAACCTAGTTCATCTACATCACCTAAGGGGAAGTATAATTAACTTAGTTCTTTCATAGAAAATAAAGGAAAAGAGAAAGAGTTAAGTTCTTCTACATCAAAAAAAGGGAAAGAGAAAGAGGATAATCCATCTCGTTGTTTGAACATGAACACCCTAATGAAGGATTTTGATAATAATTTAAACCTCGATGAAAATGGATTAGGATAATATTCCTTATCAGTTTCCAATTTTCCTATTTCTCCTAGATCTTATGGAAGGCCATATACCTTACAAACAACATAATTACAATCTTCACAAATCTATAATGACAATTTTGTGAGAGATAGCACATCGTCAGGGGAAAGTGAAGATAATGAAACTCTACAGTGGATGTATAAAGAGGAGGAGGAATCCATTGAACCAATTCAAAATATATGTATTCCCACACATCAATATGGGAAAGGATTCAAAATCATGCAGAAAATAGGTTATGAAGGATCAAGACCTATTGGGAAAAGAAATAAATAAATCATAGAACCCATTGTACCCACTTTTAGAACAACTCAATAGAAAAAGAGGAGCAAGGTATACCAAAGAAGAAGCTACACAAAATCTCTATGAAAATATTAATCAATTCCAAGCATATAGTAAAGAAGATTCCACCAAATGGGAATATGAATCTTATGGAGAGGAAGAGGAACCTTCTATAGACAAGTATGTTGTTGTAGTTCATGCTTATACACCTACAACATCTCAAAAGAAAAATTCACAAGACAAAAGGGTAGAAAATAAAATACAACCATAAATACCTTCATTCTTAGAGGATCAAAGTTATAGGCATATGCTACAAGAAAATGGATCACAATATGTTGAGGAATACTCTAGTGAGGATGAACAAGATCCAAGCTCTATAGATCATCTTGAGGAAGTTCATGTCATATAATTTTATGATACAGTGTATGAATTAGACCATAAGACATGACTCTTACCCCAATAGACCTAAACCAAGCCAATGGTCCTTTACCATTGATACATCCTAAACTTATTGACTAGGAACAAACTAAACCTATTGAGATGGAAACATTTTCTAATGACTATTTTTTATCCATATACCTTAATATAGTTGAACCAACTTCCACAAAGGAATACTACCATAATGCTTCAACTCGGGAGGGTGCCAAGTCTCTTAGTTGCAAAAATAAAGAAAAAAAATCAAAGACCTAGTGGTGAAAACCACCATGTGGAAATACTAGGTCTAGAAAAGGATAAAAGAAAGGATGTATCCAAAGGTTAAAATATCATGGAGACACTTGAGAATGAGAGACTTGACACACTCCCTGAGCATTATTAGGAGAGATCATCTATTCTAATTTTGCTGATAGAAAAGGTCAACATTAGAATAGAGGAGGTCTATTGTTCAAAATCTTTTTGTCACTCACCCAATTAGGGATGAATGCATCTTATTTTTGGGTTTGTGTAATTTGAGTATCAAAAACCTTCATGAAACATTAGTATAATCAAATCAATTCAAGGATACAATACTAGTTTAAATCAATTAATTGAAAGAAATCATGAGTGTTTTATGACTCTCTAGTTCTAAGGAATTGATTAATGCTCTCAGCTACAAATTGATCTTCAAGTGACAACTTAAAAAATGAGATTTAAGATGATGTAAGATGCTATGATGAATGATTTTATTGTAAATAATCAAAATAACTGTCGTACGATGCAAATTATCTATTATACCAATGCCTGAATGTAGAAATGATATGAAAACCACGGTGGTGCCTATGCTTTGATAGAAGTTGATGTCCAAACTAGCATTATGCCTTTGATTTGATTATATTGGATGCACAAACTAGTATTATGTGAATTCTTGAATGATAATGGATGAAAAGTGGATGATTTGCACTAAGAATTCTCACTATTTATAGGACTTCCCAAGGCCTTGGGGGTGAGTTATATCCAACCATGTTCACTTTAAGTGGTTGAGGGATGAGTGGTCAAGATTTGATTTTGAGAATGAGTGGCTAAGATAGAAAAGGCTAATAGTGATCTATGTGAGCTTAAAGATGGCCTCTCATTAGTTTATTTGATTTTGTCATGTAGTGGTAGGTGAGAATATTAGGATTTCATTCATTCAAAATAATTAATTACTTTAGCATGTGGGATATGGAATTTTATGAGTGAGTGAGTTGGAATTAATTTGTGAAGGGGGAATTAATTAATTGACGAAGATTTAATTAATTTAGGTGAGCTATATAGTCAAATATTGAATTCAACTATATAATAAAAGAAATTTGATTTTATTAATTCAACTTAAATTTAATTAATGTATGACTTTGACCAATTTTAGGTGTATATATTTTCCCCTCTTTGAATTAACATGTGAACAATGCGTTGGTTCAAAGAATAATTTGTTTTTTTTCTTCTGGTTGATTTGTTGATTGTCAACCTGATTTATGTGTTGGAATGACTATGGAAAGTTGGGACTGAGAGGGGAGGGGTGAATCAGTACCAAAAAACATTTTATAACTTAAAATATCTATAACCATATGTTGTTGCTTATTGTTTACTGAATCCAACAACTTGAAATGAAACTAATAAAAAGCTCATAAAACATATCATAAAAACATTCAAGTAAATGAACTCATAACTCCATGATTTTGTTTACGCAGAAATCCTTGGTTAGAGGACAAAACTACGGTGGGGATAATACCCACAATCTTCACTAACTGCAATATAAAGGGTGCTCGGTTAGAGCTTACAATGTTTAGCCATTTTGATATATAGCTTAACCGGTTAAGAGTATACAAATACTTGTTAGATCTACTTGGTTAGAGGATTTTACAATCTCTACACTTAGAAATGTACCCTGCTAAAGGTTTTACAAATATCAGATCGGTTACAATTTACCTAGTATTGGGGTTTCTATTTCTAAATACAATAGTATTAACAACTTAACAATGTCTTCTATATTGCATCAAAACAAATTTTGATCAGACTCTATGTGCTCTAAAATATTGTGTTAGCTCAATCTCAAACTGTAACATTGCTCGGATTTCCTCTGTTCTAGCTAAATAACTGCTCGATGCTCTCTGCTCTAAAATTTGTTCTTTAAATAACTCCTTTTAACAATATCAGCCTCTTCTCTATATCAATACTCTATGTCTCTCTTGTAAATCATCCTTTTGAATATAATATTTATTGTCTCTTAATCTTGTGCATTATGTATGTTGTGATTTGTTTTAACCGTTAGATCTTATTTTTCACTCGGTGACTGTGTCACTTTTACCTCGGTACTTGGTGTATTTCTTGTAAATAACAAACTTCCATTAACAATGTAATTTTCTTCTCAGATCTTCTCTTTGAATTATCTCGATTGTTGATCATGTAACAAACTAATCTTCGTGCATTGTATAATGATAATTAATATTGTATCAATTCATTAAATGTGTCCTTGTCACTTTACAATCAATTAAGTAACTCGATAGAGTAGCTTCTCTTTGCTCAGTTAACTTGATCTTTAGTACTTGGTACTGTCAAATCAGTGTACTTCATATGCACTTAGTATTTAGTAACTATAGGCTCTTATTGTAGTGTTTGTTCTTTACCGACTTCACTGGCTTTCTCGGCGTATATTACTGACTAGTCACATACTTAGCTTTCTCCTTTTAACCAATTTATTCTTCTGACTCAAATGACTTTTCCTTAACTAATGGCAAAAAAATATCCATAGAGATAACAATCTCCCCCTTTGATATTAGTTGATCATTTTGACCAAAACCTCAAAGTCATCAAAAATAGTAACTCCCCCTCAGATGTTACTCTCTATACAAAATATGTACAGCTCTTCTCCTCTTTTTTCATTTTTCACATATATACTTTTTTTTTGTATTGACTCTATTTGCTTTATTTGATTTTTCAGAGATCTATCTATATTTCCCCCTTTTTTGACAAAAAGTATTAACAATAAAACTTATATATCAAAAATGTTCTTATACCTTTGTTGTATTCGGGCTAGTACAGTCTCCCAAGTGTTTTATAGATTCTTTAGTATCACAATGTGCTCATTTATGTTTGTCAATAAATCAACTATAGTATCTAGGGTGCTAAGCTCTGGAAAACTTGCTAGTTCTTTTCCTTTCTTCAAATGTATCTGCATTGATTCCATATGGGGAATTATTAGTGCTTGCAATTCAAGAAACTCTAATCTCAGCTTGTCTTCCTCATGTTTCAATGAGAGTTGAACTCCCATGAGTTCCTGTATCTTTGAGTAATATGTATGGGATTCTCCAGGATCGATAGTTAGCTTTGCAAGATTCTCATTCAGCTCTTTTTTAGTATTTGCCTCCTTCTTAATGTCCTCGATAAAGTTAGAAAGAATAAAAAAATTTTGAAACAATAAAATGATGGACTACAAATATTCTTCAATTTTGGTACATAATTCAGAAAGAGTTGCCTTTTCTATAGCAATATTTTGCAGTAGGTCCTCCATCAATCTCTACTCTATATATGCCTTGTGAATCTTTAACATGTAGTTTGTCATGTCTTTGTTCGGTCCTTTGATTTGATAGACTAAATTTCCAACTTGGTCTAGTAGTGGCTCTGACTCATCAATGTTAAATTTAGGAATAATCTCCTGGAAAACTTCTTTGACATCTTCTAATATATCTACATTTCTCTTCTTCACCAATAGTTTGTCCTACTTAGTCTTTTGAGCTACAAGTTCTGCATAAATACAAAATTCCTTTGGCTTCATCATATTAGGGTCTTTAGGTGGTATGATGATTGGCTTACTCAAGTCAATCACATGTTTCCTCTTCTTATTCTTCTTTTTCTCAAATAGTCTTCTCTCTCCAGTAGAGCATTTAGAATGTGATGTCATTGTTGCATCTAGTGACTTGGTATGGTGACCAAATATGCTTTCCTCTACTTTAACTTCCTCTTCTTATTTTGTTTCTTCTTTCTCTACATTCTTGCCTTTTAGATTTGATTCCTGCAACATTTTTTTTCTGTATCTTGTGTCTTTTGATTATTCTAAAAATTTGATGTTTTATTCATTGGTGTGTTATGCTTCTATCCTTTAGTGTTGGTTGGAGGTTCCAACTCAGTATCCTTCTTATGTCTAGTCTTGGTAGCCTCTGGCTTATCAACAATCTCTTTTCATGTGTCAACTGGGAGCTTAGTTTCCATAGCTTGTGCAACTTTAGTAGCACCAATCTTAATAGTAGAATAACTTTGTAATTGTACCATTATGGGATTAGTACTTTGAAATGGTCCAAAATCTACATCAATATACTCAGTGTCTGGTACTTGCATATCCATTACATCTTCATCCTTTGACAACTCCTTTGCAGGATCAATATCCTCTGATGCATCTTCAATGATTTCTTCTGCATGATCAATAGTTAGATCAATTGGATCTACTTGGCCTATGATGTTCTTTACCTGATCCATGATTGTATCACCTTGGTTCTTCTTAGTGTCTTATTGCTTGGTGTCAAATATATGATATATTTATTTCCATTTCTTAGTAGTACCTTTCTCTTCTGATTGTAGGTCTGCATTCGTTATCATCGGGGCTCTTCCCTTTACTATAGATTTCTTTGCATTTTTCTTCAATGTATCTTCAATCTCAGATGGTGCAAGGTCAAGAATAGTATGCACAAGAGATCTCTCTCTCATCTCCTTCTCTGCATTAATTGCATACTTCCACCATGTATCAATTTTTTTATAGAGTTCCTTTGGTAGCTTATCTGCAAGCTCAATAGGTGTCACTCTATATCTCATTAATATTACAAAAACTACATCTTCAATATTTTTCTTGTCTTTTTCATTCCTCTTCAGATACTTCCCTTGTCTAAATACTTCAAATCCTAGGACTGATTCTTTTCATCCTTCCATAAAGTCATCAATACTTTGTGGAACTCGTGAGAACTGAGCAATTGGAACAAATTTATCTGGCTTGTCAGATTGAGTCTCACTATATTTCTAAGTAATATTCTTCTTCTTTTTCTCATAGGTTTCTTCTTGCCTCTTGTTCTCTCATAGGATTTACCTTTTGGGCGTATTACCTTGGTAGCCTTCTTCTTTGTCAGTTGTACCAATGATCTAGTGTTCCTTGTAATACCTCTTTTTCTCGGTGAGGGAAATTGTACATTTTGTTTCTCAACCACTACAAGGGCTTGTACATTATTAGTATCCAAAGTATCATCAACTCCAAGAGTCTTTGATAAAACATTTATCATTTTACTTGCCTTCTTAATTGACCTAGGTACTAAAATACCTTGTTTGATTTTGTCTTTGAATTCCTCATAAGTGTCATATCTCTTTTCATTGGGGTCAATTGGTTTTTCTAATAGGGTTTCAATATGTTTAGAACCTATATCAATATCCATTTCATAACCCATTGGTTGAATCCATTCAACTCTCAGTTCAACATCTTTGACTATGCAAACATCTGTATCTACTTCAAAACATATGTTGTCCTAATATTTGGCAATTAGTTGAGGTGGTATCCTATACCTTTTGTGCATTCTATCTTGGAACTTCATAAAATAATCAGACATGATTACATAAAAATTATCTCCTAGACTATTTATAAACTCATGTATCTGATATATAACTGGTCTATTAGTTTTCCAAACTACATCTCCAATGGAGGGAAATAAATTATGATAATAGAAGAAAATACATACCAAAAATGAACCAAATTTCAAAGTGTTGGTATTTTCTTTCCTGATTGTATTCATGTTGTCTTCTAACTGCTTCAAAAAAACTTCACAAAGGTCTATCTGTAAACCTTTCTTTACTATCTTGTATGCTAGATCAACTGCTCCACATGGAACACTGTCCACTCAGGACTATTGAAACACTCGGTAAGATATGATTTTACATGTAAACCTTAGCTCAGGAACTGTCACAGTAGATATCCTCATTCCTTTGTCATCCCTTTGTGCTTTAGTGAGCTCGGTGAGCTTGCTATTTTCAATCTTCCTAATCGCCTTCGGTCTATCTCTGAATGGGAACCTAGTGGGAAAATTCCCTCTCCAAAAAGAGATGAAGACTAGTGAAGGAATAAAGAAGCCTTCAACTAGAGAATGTCCTAGAAATTAGGAACAAAGAAAGAACATGTAGAACACCTCTAAAGCATGAAACTGAAAACACTATCAAAGAACTGCTCCATATGAGTGCCCTCAAATGACACTACTTGAATCTGGATGGAAAACAAGGCAAACATTGAAACTCAAAGATACAGATGGAAAAAATGCCAAGTCTAAAGCCTCCAAAATAGGAATGAAAGAGGAGTGTCCATATGGTAAATGATCCATCTCACTGAAATGCATAGGTACCAACCACTACATCTGCCTAGTATGTAGGAATAAAAACTGAAAACATAGCTCACTCCATTGAACCAAGAAAGCATAAGAACCAACAAGAAATACTCCCCATGATAGGGAGAGGTATAACAGATACACAGAGAGACTTCCAATAATAGTTGCATGATGAATAATGTACAAGCATAAATAAAGTATGTGTCAAGGATGATCAATCGCTGACACACATGAGGCTAATGTCCTAGCAGCAACACTCACTTGAAAAAGGTTCAACAACCCCCCCATGGCACTTTATAATATACTGTGAGTACAATCAGGCACAAAATATGCGGGATCCCAAACATGCATGATGGTAGTTTATCTCAGTACATTTGCAAAAAATCTACAGAAAAAGATGTATACAATATCCAGAAATGACTGAAAGCTAAAGAAACATATGTAACTGCTCTCAAGGAGTCATCCCATGCATAGAAAATAATCCCAGGACCTGAAACATCTAAGAAGTCCACCAGATTGCAAAAATACAAAAATATGAATTAAAAATACCTGGAGCAAATTTTGGTAATGAGACCCATACAACAAGAAGGAGAAGAGAACCAACTTTCTGACGGCATGTGAAAGTCAAAAAATGAAGTCTGAAGGAGCAAGATATAGTGACTGGAGCACAAAATGGAACCCTAAATTTGACTGGAAAAAAACCACGCAAGACAGAAAAATCAAATAACCAAACCTTAAAAAAATCAGATCAACCTCGAAACCAACTTTCCGTCGATATCTCATTTGGCGAAAAATGCCTCTGTTTGCTCAAGTTATGAGAAAAACACCACCAGGAGGTAAAAAATAAATTGAACCTCAAGAGACCTCAGCCAAAAATGGAGGAGCCCTACTAAATTAGTGATGCCTCCAAATTCTGGACTGCCTCCAAATTTTCCACCAAATTTGGCAGAAAAAACTTATTATTTTTTTAATGGGAAAAACAATAAAAAAGACAGCAATTGTTTTTTTTAAGAAAAAAAAACATGCATATATAAAAAATATTTTTAAAAAATGGGCCGCCTAAGGCCAGCATGACACCCATTGGGCCTGCAGCCTTGGGGCCTGTGCAGCATCCTAGAGGCCCGCGACCTTGGGGCCAGCGCGGCTCCCATGGGGCCTACGACCTTGGGGCCTGTGGGTACCCTTGGGGCCCACAACCTTGGGGCCTATGAGTACCCTTGAGGCCTGTGGCCTTGGCGCCTACGTGGATCTATGGGGCCCATGACCTTGGGGCCTGCAGGTGCTAAAACAAAATTCTTTTTTTTCAAAAAATATGAATTTTAGATTTTTTATTTTTTTTATTTTTTCCTTGCTTCTATCTCAATTTCCATGGCCAAAAAATGGGCATATGCAAAAAAAATTTGCCTCAGATGACAACTTTGCCCAAATTGGATGTGCCTTATATGCCTTAGATGTGCCTTATGTGCCTTAGACAAATTGAAAACCTCGGTGCTCAAGAAAATATTCAAAAAACCTAAGAATGGTCTGCTCCAGCAAGGCTCTGATGACATAAATTTTTTCCATTAGTATACAAAGAGAAAACAGTTGTAATAAACCATCAATTACACTACACCGAAAGTCAAGTTTTAAGTTAATACTGAAATTTCTAAGTAAAGGGAAACCCAATGACAGTTTTGAAGTGTAAACCAAAAGTGAAACCTGGACATGATAAAGTGGAACCCGATAGGAGTAAACCATCAGTAAAACTTGAAAAGAAGAATACAGTGCAAACCAAGAGAATAGACAAGAGAGGAACTCGATAAATAGTTCAACAAAGGAACACCAAAAGATAGTCAAATTGAATTCAAAGAAAACTAAGCATCAGACACTGAAAGACAATTATATCCTGAGAAAAGTGGATCTGAATTCCACGTCGGATAAAATGACTATATTCTATTTATAGAGTTTTGATTTGTTTTAAATCCATTTCTTGAGGAACAAGAAACATTATTGTAATTGTTTTAATCAGTCTAACTAATTAAAAACATGCAGATTAGGAGATCAAGGTCAATTTGTAAACCTTTGATCATAGATTTAGTTTTGTAATATGTGAAACTAAATTAGGTCAATCTTGTTAGGAATAACAGTCCATAAGACAACTGAGAGGGGGGGTGAATTAGTTGTGATATAGATTATTAAACTTTAAACTTTATAAACCAAATCTGTAAATGTAAATGATAACACAGTAAATGCCAACACCATAGCACAATATTTTTTGTCGAGGAAACCCTGTTAAAGGTAAAACCTAGGTGGGAATTAACACCTACAAATAATGTACTGAGAGTATAGTATCCCTGTTAAAAGATTTAGCCCTGTTAGGAGCTTGTTACAACATTATAGTACATAGTCCCTGTTAGGAGACAAACCTTGTTAGGAGTCAAAATAAATAGTAGGGTCACTACTAAGGCACACTTCCCAAAGAAGGTTAAAGTCACCCTCAAGGATTTACAATTTGAACAAGTGTATAAAGCAAATACACAATCCAGTGAACTTTCTGACAGCAATTGTCTTTGCTTTGTCAGTTCCAATGAAGTACTCTTCTCATAAACTCTGCTCTACATCCAGTAGCCAAAAAAGCTTCACAAATTCCACTTCTTCCCTTTTAATCTATGTCACATCTTTTCAAAAGAAAAGATCACTCATAAATACCATCTTACAATAATTCATTAGGTCAGCTAGTTAACCTTTCCTAATACGCAAATAATTAATTAGGTCAGCCAATTAAGGCTTTCCAATATACAAAATAATTATTTGACCCCTTTCTAAGATACACATGGTACCTATAACAATTAAACATCATTTACAATCCATCAATTATGCTTCCAGATCTGCAATCCATGCTCATAATTCATTTTACACGTTACATGTCTGAAGTCAGCCAGAAAATAGGTCTCCTTCAGAATACACACCACACCTGATGTCACCAGTAATCAAACCACTATCTAACTCAACCCATTACTCCAACATATGTCATTTTTCCTCCAGTAAGCTCACATCATCTAAAATATTTTTTCCAAAAAGATATACCAGAAACACAGAGACCTGCTCTGTCTAGAATCATAGTTACAGTCCAGAAACCAGTCTTCACCAAATCAACTGTAACATCCGTAATATCCAACATAAATCCAAGTGACCTTAGGAATAAGGTAAAAACACATCCTTCTTCATAAATCCAACTTTGATCATTGTGAATCATCTATACAGTGTCTATACACTTCTTCTAGTCAAGTAACCAGTCTGTCCTCTCCACAGAAATATATGTTGACATTAGCAACAAAACATGAATATCAACAGCATGATCAGTTACCAAAACCAATATCATCCAATAATCTCCCCCTTTGGCATTGATGGAAACATATGGTAAAATCCATATGTATCAACCCAAAAGTACTCTCTCTCAATACAATCTTCTTAATATCCTCAACACAAATCTCTCAAAACAGTAGGGATTTTCACATAGATTCCTTCCCCCTTTGGGAGAAATGGAAAAGGGTGCCATAACTCATCTGTAGTCTTCTGTAAGGTGTAGATTTTTCAAATCTTCATGTCCATCAACCAGGTGCAAGATCACCCAAATGTACTCCATAGTGTTCTCCTGCGATCACTCCCCCTAAGGAGTAGATCCATACATCAAGTCGAGAGAATGATATAGCTCTGAGATCCACTGGACTGATGCACATCTACATCATTTAATTACCACTAAGAGGGGACACCACCCCAAGCATGCCTTTGAGATATTTAAAAGCATATTTTTTCAAAGTTTTAGTAAATATATCCGCTATCTGTTCCTTCATGCTGATATACTCCAGTTTAATCTCTTTATCTACTACCTTCTCCCTCAAGAAATGATACTTAATAGAAATATGTTTAGTGTTTGAATGCATTACAGGATTCTTTGACATATTCACTATACTAGTGTTATCACAATGGATAACCAATGGTTCTTTGAAAATTATTCCAATGTCCTTCATCATTTGTTTCATCCAAAGAACTTGTATACAATTTATTGTAGCAGCAACATACTCTGACTCAGTAGTAGATTGAGCAATACAATTCTTCTTCTTGCTCAACCAAGAAACCAATCTTTTTCCAAGGAAAAATGCACCACCACTTGTATTCTTCTTGTCATCTACATTACCTTCCCAATCAGCATCAGTATAAGCCTGCAAAGTAAAATCTTCTGATTTTTCATACCACAGTCCATATTCTATTGTCCCTTTCAAATATCTGAAAATTCTTTTCACAGCAGAAAAATGTCTCTCTTTAGGATCTGCCTGATATCTAGCCACAATTCCAACTACATTGGTAATATCTAGTCTGGTGTGAGTTATATATTATAGACCTCCAATCATTGATCTGTACTTAGTTTGAACAACACTTTGAGTCTCACAACTATTAGTCAGTTTGTTTCCAGTCACCATAGGTGTCCCAACAGGTTTACAATATTCCATTCCAAACTTTTTCAACCTTTCCTTAAGATACTTGGTTTGAGATATTAAATGCCATTCTTACTCTGATCAATTTGCAAACCAAGAAAAAATTTCATCTCACCAATCATTGACATTCTGAATTCATTTTCCATTTCTTTAGAATACTTCTTACTCATCTTATCATTTCCTCCAAAAATGATATCATCCAAGAATTCATTAAATGCTTCAAAATTCACTCTGAAAAATACAACCCTTATCACAACATAAAGCACAAAGAATGCAATCCATATCATAACATAAAGTACACTAAACCTTTCACCATAGTATGATCTTGTTCATGTAGGACCACACAGATCTTTATGTACCAGATCCAACTTCCCTTTTGCTGAATAAGCTTTGCTTTTGAAATTTCTTCTAGTCAGCTTCCCCATAACACACTCTCTACACATAGTGTTAAATGGCTTTACAATTTTAGGTAGATCTCTTACTGCTTTTTTCATACTTTCCTTCACAATGTTATCAAAGTTAACATGACAAAATCTTTTGTGCCATAACCAACTGTCATCAACTTTCACAATAAAACAAGAAGCTTCAAATGTGTTCAATTAAAATACATTACCTCTGGATTTATTACTAGATATGATCAAGTCTCTTTCTTTACTTCTGATAGAGCATTTCCCATCAATGAATTTCAATTGATAACCCTTGTCCACTAACTGTCCAACACTCAACCGATTAAGCTTAAGTCCATCAACAAGTAATACATTGTCAATTTTAGTCTTTCCATCCAAAGAAATAGATCCAACTCTAATAATAAGCTTAGGATTATTGTCACCAAATATAAAAACACCACCATCATGTCTTTTCAAACTCACAAACTTGTTTGTATCTCCAGTCATATGATGTGAACAACCACTGTCTATAACCCATTCAGATTTCTTTTCAATTCAGGATACTAATGCCTTATTCTTCATGTATAGGTTCATCATCCTTAATAGTAATAAATCCAATTTCATCATATTTTTCATCATCATCATCAGATATACCCTCACTATCATAATAACATTCCTTGTCTTTTGAATACTTAGACTTGAAAAACTTAGGTTTGTGCTTTGGAACTGTTGTAGGACATCTAGATGCAAAATGACCAATCTTGTTACATGAAAAACATTTCAAAGGTAATTTGCCTTCAAACTTTCCCTTACCTCTCTTTTCTCTTCTAACAATCAGTGCCTCAACTTCATCTAGCTTTCTTTCTTCTTCAAGTATTTGTTCTCATTCATTTGCATAGGCTCCAAGTTCTTCTCTTAAATCATTATTGTTGGTGCTTGCATTTCCAGATAAGGTCTTTTTGTTCTTGTGCACGGTTGCCTTGAATGTTGACTCAACTTTAGGTAAAGTGTCTCCAAATTCTGTGGCCTCAAATTTAGTTAACTTTCCAATCAAAATCTCTCTAGTAAAGTTTGATGTCAAAGGTATAATCTCCTCTATAGATTCTAATTAACTTCTATATGCAGGTGTCAAAGATCTGAATATCTTCACAATCACTTCTTCCTCACTATAAGTACCTCCAAAGTTTCTAATACCAGTAACCACTTCATTAATTCTTGGTCCATATGCCCTAATGTTCTCATCTTTAGTGATTCTATCTTTTTATTCCAGTTTTGTAGCTTTTCCTGCTTAGTAAACTTGTCTCCAATATATAATTCTTCCAATCTTGACCAGATCTCATGTGTAGAATCCAATTCCTTTACTTTAGTGAATTCTCCTTCTAAAAGTGTACTGATCAAAGATTCCCTTGCAACCATATTCTATGAAAAAAAAATCTTTTGATCTTCAATAGCCTTCTCTAATTCATCCTCATTCTCTATATTTTCATTTTTCTTTGTGATCATCCAGTAATCAATTCCCAGACATAGCAAATGTGTTCTCATCTTGTTTTGCCAACTGTCAAAGTTTTTAGGATCAAACTTTGAACTATCCTTCCTATATTAAGTCATCTTTAGGATCACCTCAAGCTATTAAACTTTCTCTCTAAGGACCATAGGATCTGATACGAATTGTTAGGAATAACAGTCCACAAGACAACTGAGAGGGGGGTGAATCAGTTGTGATATAGATTATTAAACTTTAAACTTTATAAACCAAATATGCAAATGTAAACGATAACATAGTAAATGCCAACACCATAAAACAATATTTTTTGTCGAGGAAACCCTATTAAAGGTAAAACCTAGGTGGGAATTAACACCCAAAAATAATGTACTAAGAGTATAGTATCTCTGTTAAAATATTTATCCCTGTTAGGAGCTTCTTACAACATTACAATACATAGTCCCTGTTAGGAGATAGACCCTGTTAGGATTCAAAAGAAATAGTAGGCTCACTGCCAAGGCACACTTCCCAAAGAAGGTTAAAGCCACCCTCAAGTATTTAAAACTTGAAAAAGTGTATAAAGAAATTACACAATTCAGTGAACTGTCTGATAGCAACTATCTTTTCTTGGTCAGTTCCAATGAAGTACTCTTCTCATAAACTCTGCTCTACATCTAGCAGCCAAACAAGCTTTGCAACTTTCACTTCTTCTTCCCTTTTAATCCTTGTCACATCTTTTCAAAAGAAAAGATCACTCATATATACCCTCTTACAATAATTCATTAGCTTGGCCAATTAAGATTTCCTAATACACAAATAATTAATTAGGTCAGCCAATTAAGGCTTTCCAAAATACAAATAATTATTTAGACCCTTTCTAAGATACACATAGTACCTACAACAAGTAAACATCATTTACAATCCATCAATTATGCTTCCAGATCCGCAATCCACGCTCACAATTCATTTTACACGCTACATGTCTGAGGTCAGACAGCAAATAGGTCTCCTTTAGAATACACACCATAGCTGATGTCACCAGTAACCAAACCATAATAAAACTCAACCCATTACTCCAAAATATGTTGGTTTTCCACCAATAAGCTTGCATCATCTAAAATATATTCACCATAAAGATATACCAAAAACACACAAACCTACTCTATCCAGAATCACAGTTATAGTCCAGAAACCAATCTTCACCAAATCAACTGTAACATCCACAATATCCAACATAAAGCCAAGTGACCTTAGGAATAAGTTCAACATACATCCTTCTACATAAATCAAACTTTGATCATTCTGAATTGTCTGTACAGTGTCTATACACTTCTTCCAGTCAAGTAACCAGTCTGTCCTCTCCGCATAAATATATGTTGACATCAGTGACAAAACATGAATATCAATAGCATGATCAGTAACCAAAACTGATATCATCCAACAAATCTATGTTATAAATATATGTTGTAGTCATTCAATTAAGAATGATGAGAGTATGAATGTATCCAATGAGCACATCTATGGATCAGACTAAGAGTTTCAAGAAGTAGAACAACAAAAGATGAACTTGGTTATCAAGAACCAAGAACACAGGCTACCAAGAAACAGAGCTATTAATCAATAACATTAGGTTATACATTTATACATGTGATTTGTAATGGATCTATAATCAAAAAAATTTAGATTTCATACACTCAGGTGAATGAGTATTTTTGTCTGCATTCTAACAAGTGTAGCAAATAGAAGAAATCCTTTCAAGAAAGGTGGATTTAACAATCCTATTGTAAATGTTAAGGAACCCTTTGGATATCAAAGGTTCTTTCATTTGGAATAGCATTAGGAAAGGAAGGGACCTAATTAGAAAAGGGATAAGATGGAAGCTGGGAAATGGTAGGAAGATAAATTTTTGGAATGATAACTGGCTGCAGGAAGAAGCTCTTAATGAGAAGCAAGAATGGATGCCAATGATTCTGGACTATAAAGAAATAATTGAGGAAAAATTTTATGATTATTGGATCAATGAGAAATGCGTTGACCTTAGCTCCTTTGATGAAAACCTCAATTTGGTCAACAAACATCTTAATCTTTGGTTTTAAGATAAAATGAATAGGACTCTCTGATCTGGGGTCTAGAGGCAAATGGAAAAATTTTGGTCTCTTCTGCTTCAGCCCTTCTTTTCTCCCAGGAAGATCACTCTATCAGTTATCAGGTATAGAAAAATAAGCTAATACCTAAAATTAACATGTTATTTTGGCTGCTTGTCGAGAACAAAATTCTTACAGTGGACAATCTTTGTAAAGGGGGTTTTAGTAT
This sequence comes from Thuja plicata, assembly GCA_018584345.1. Lineage (NCBI taxonomy): Eukaryota > Viridiplantae > Streptophyta > Pinopsida > Cupressales > Cupressaceae > Thuja > Thuja plicata. The sequence continues at coordinate 132,769 of MU217581.1, forward strand.
GCCTAACAAATGTATTCTCTGTTTCTCTAAAGCTGAAAATTGTAACCATCTTATGATTCATTGTACTTATACTTGTAAAGTGTGGAACTCTATCTTCAATCATTTCAACCTGGATTGGGTGAAACCTAATAACTTTTAGGATATGGTAAAACAATGACATTTCCCCTTTAATGGAAAAGAAGCCAAAGACCTTTGGAGGTTGTTTCTTCCTCACTTCACTTGGAGAATCTGGAAGGAGAGAAATAACAAAATTTTCATAGAAAAAATCTCATCCTATGAGATAGTGGCCAATTGAATTTGCATGAGTTTTCTAGAAAATTTTAAAGGTTCTCTCCCTAGAGACTCCCCCTGTAAGAACACTCATATTTTAAATGATATTCTTAACAGAAAAAATCAGGGGCATAAAGACAAGGATTCAAATCTGAGGGAAAACACAAGATGGTCTGCTCCACCGACTGGCTGGGTCAAAGGTAACTTTGATGGGGCAGCTAAAGGGAATCCGGGAAGAGCTGGAGTGGGAGGCATAATAAGAGACTCTGCTAGAAATTGTCTAGGAGTTTCCCCTCTAGGAATTTAGACAAATCATGTTACTGAAGTGATGACAGCCCTTCAAGTCGTTAGGATGGCTAAAGAAATGGGTTATTTAAATTTTTGGTTGGAGGGAGACTCAAAGAACATAATAAACTATATTAATGGTAAGAATGAGGCTTCCTAGACTATTAGCCACATAATTGATAAAATTAAATCCTTAATGATTTTTTTTAAAGAAAGCCACATAACCCATGTGTTTAGGGAAGGAAATAAGGCGACAGATGGCTTTGCTAATGTGGGGGCCCAAATTGATGTCACCCAATCATGGAGAGGGGAAGCGGGTCTCAATATGGATATTTTATGTCTTACCAAGTATGATAAGATTAACCATATCGAAGGCTCAATTAATAATCATAATTAATGATGAGTAGATCGCTTATGATTAAGAGTGATGATAGCTGTCAGTCGAGGGATGCGAGATTCATGAGGAATGTGACTTTGGACAATTTGTGGGTTTTAGCTAGCATTTTGAAACAGAAAAATCACAACAATCTTGTGTTTTTTCCCATTCACTCTCTAAAAGCTCAGAACTCTTCAAGTATAATGGGTGGTGGTCTAAAGAGGGAGGAGTCGATGGAATATACAAAATTGAAACAAAAGAAAAAAATTTGGAAGAGGCTGAAGAAGGGTGGTGTGACCCAGTATTTGGAGAAGTTGCATGGATGGGACAAAGAAATAACTAAAAAATTTATAGACGGCTGGAAGAATAGAAAGGTGAATATGTGGGGTAAGTCTTTTACTCTGACTATGAGCATAATTTTAGAAATTACGGGTCTTTCCTGTGAAGGCATGAAGTTTTACAAGGACAAAAAATGCATTGGGACTCAAGCTTTCAAAATCTTCCCAAAAACTGAAGAAGAAGAAGCCCTTTTGAGCAAAGGGATGGGTGATTATGTGGACATTAACAAAATAAAGAGTCATTGGGCTAACATTTTGACTATGATGATCAAGTATTTCACCCTAGATGGTCACTACTCCAAAATTTACAACCTTCATTTTGTTCTTGCAAATCATTTTAGGCATAAAAAAAAGGTGACGTTTCCCTTATATGTCTTGAGATTGCTAAATAACAATGTCATGGAGCATAGAAAAAAAGCTAGCAACTCGGTGCTTCATGAAGGGCTTATTTTGTTAATCTCAAAATATGCCATAAATCAAATCCTGAAACCCATTCCCAAAAGCGTAAAAGGGAATGCTAAGAAAATTAATCTGGATAGTAAAAAGGAGAACCTAGAGAAAAGGGTAAGGAGTAAGAAAAAGGAAAATCTAGAAAGGAAAGAGAAGATTGAAGACCAAACCCTCAATAGTCAGGGTAATGAAGAAGAAATTTAGGAAGAGGAGAAGGAGGAAACACCCATGACTAGAGAGGAAGATCAAGAGATAAATGAGGAGGCTTTGGTGAAAGATAAAGATGAATAGGTGAATAAGGAGGACACCTAGTTAAATGAGGAGGAAATGCCCTTGAATGATGAAGATGAGAATAGGGGAAATGTAGTCGTTAATCAAGAAGTGGAAAAAGAAGAAGAAGAAAAAGAGGGAGATGACAAGGAGGAAAAAATGAGGATTTGAATGATGGTAAGGACAAGGAGGAGTATATGGAGTAGCTGAATTTGAAGGCTTGAAACAAGAAAAAGAAAAGACATAGAACGGACCCTGACCACAAAACTATGGTAGGGTTTGAAATTGATGATAGAATTCCAAAGTGCAAGGAGGATCACGGGGCCAGCATGGAGAATTGGCTTAGTGAGGAAATGAAGGAAATGAAGCAGCACCTGAATGATATGCAAGAAGCTATGGAGCCCTTCAAAACCAAGCTGGAAGAAATGGAGAAGGATTTTCTGATTAAGGCAAAAAATAACAATAGAGATGAGGAGATTACAGCCATAGTCAATGCTCTTGTGGAAGAAAAGCTAAAAGATATGAAAAGTCATATTAGCCACAACAGGCATATGATAAGCATCATTCTCAAGCATAGTAATGTAGGGCTTAAAGTCTCAGTTAAAAATCTCAAAGCGTTATATGTGTACTTGGAGAGTTGTCTGCTGGAGAATACTACAATTATAATAGATGACAAAGCTGGGAGCTCAGGCTCGGGTACTAGAACCCAAAGTGGCATTAAAAGGAAAATTCCAGAGATTCCAAAAGAGATGAAATTGCTAAAGGAGTCCATTGATAAAATGGAAGACATGTAGAAAGAGGCTGAGGAAGCCTATGAAAGTATGAAGTAGTTTTTATCTATTCTGGTATCTATGCTGGAAGTTGTGCTAGAAACTGTGTTGGAAACTGTGTTTCTTTTTGGCAGCTTTTTGTTTTCCTTTTTTGGGTTTTGGGTGTTCGTTGGGGTCCTTCTTTTTTGTTTGTAGAAGGCTTTCTATGTGTGTAAGGGTTGTTGATGCTTATCTCTAGTACTCTTTTGTAAAAGGTTTTGGGGTCCTTTCAAAACCTATTTTTACCTTAATCAAAAACAATCCTATTGTAAATCTCTTAACCAAGTGCACACTAAATAGTGTTGCTAAAGCTCTTAAAAAAATAGACCTTAACCAGTCTCCACATAATACTCCTAATAGTGTAGATCATTAGAAGTGATAGAATTGTAAGCCTTAACTGGCCCCTTCCAATCTACAGATAGTGAATTTTTTGTAGGTGTCATCCCCACCATAATTTTTACCTTCTAACAAGGGTTTTATGCATTACCATATCTTGTGTTATGAGTCAATTACTTTCATGAATGTTTCTATGAATGTTATGAATTGATATATCATACACAAAGATAGTATAGAACATATGGTTGGTTATACAATTGATTACAAAATGGATAAAGGATAAAAGAGATAAAAAATTTAGAGGTACTGATTCACCCCTCCCCTCTCAATACACACTTCCAATTATTTCCAAAAATTGGTATCAGAGCTAGATCTCTTATTTGGAAATTTTAAAGACTTAAGAGAAAAGATCATACAATGGAGAAGTATAGACTTGACAAGAGCATTGAGAATCAGAAGTTAGACATTCAGATCTTCTATGAGAAGTATAAAGAAGCTAGACTCAAGATGAGACAGCTCCTAGCTAAAAGAAAGATTATGGAATCTCATTGTAATGAAACAGATAACCATGAAGAAGAGATACCATATCTATTTGAGTCTTCAGGATCTACAACTAGCAAAGCATCAGACACATCAGAAGAAAGCATCACAAGTCTAAATGAAATCAATCAACATCTGGCTGGACAAGTAAAATCTCTGAAAATTAGTCAAGAGACACAAATGGTAAGAATGATTGATGTCATGAACAATGCTAGACAAGTTGAGCAAGAGAGAACACTAGCTATTGATGATAGAAGGAAGATTACTGAAAATCTACAAGAAAAAGAGTCAGAAATATAGAGATTTATAAAACATCATCATGAGATTACAAATCAGATTATTCTTATGAGTCAAGAGGCAAACAGAATGAATACAAAACTCATTGAAATAATAGAAGCTATCAGTGAGCTAAGGGAAGAAAATGAAAAGTTGAAACAAAAACTCATAAGTCAGCAACAACATAATGAAATTATGTAGAGAGCTGAAGAAAGAAATAAAAGGATGGATGATTTTCTTGATGGATAAAGAAGAGCCAACAACAACACTGGACTAGGCTATACCAAGAATGGAGAATCACCCAATCAAGCTGATCCAAAGAATGTCTATGCAAATCCAAGACCAAGAAAGCTAACATACAATCACTATGGAAAGCAAGGCCAAACATCAAATGTTTGTAGGAGAAAAATGAAAGGTATTCCAAAATCCACACCTTCACTCATAGGAACTTGTTATAAATGTAACAAGAAAGGACATAAAGCATATGAATGTAAATCAGGGGTCAAACAACCAAAGAAGGAAACCTACATGGACAAATATTTCCCTACTTGCAAAATGCATGGGCACACAGCTCTTGAATTTTGGAAGAAGAAAAAGTAGGCATGGAAGCCTAAAGGTCAAGAAACTGCCTATCAACTGAAAAGATTTGGTAACCAGTATGTTTGGGATTACAACACTTGGAAAAATTGTACAGCGTGTGGAAGATTTGGCCACATAGCTGCAAACTGTATGAGACAATGGAGAAGAAAGTCTAGAGGCTGGACTAACCCCAGAATGATATGTTTACACTGTCATAAAGTTGGCCATCTGAAGAAATACTACAGAGACCGAATGACAAATACAAGCACCTTTTCCAATGGAAACACCATTGAAGACATTGAGAAAATGAGAAACAAAATGTGGAGGAAAGCTACAAACATTGATGAAGCTAGACCGAGCAATGCAATTAGTGACACCTTATCCAATGGATCTGGTGACATCACCACCCCCACCTAAGAAGAACAAGTATGGAACTGCATTATACCAAGTTATACTTTGCATCAGTTCTATTATACATAGTTAATATAGCAAATCAGCATGATTAAAGATGCACTATGGTATTACTTTTTATAATTATGTAAATTTAATTTCATCGGTTAATACATACCAAAATGCATTGGTATACATACAAAGCAAAGTTTCCTACACTTACCAAGAATTGTTGGTTAACACATAAAGGCTAAGTTTCTAGTGTAAACTGAGATCCGTTGGTAATCATGTGAGTTGACAAAGTTGTCTTCGTCATGCACCAAAATCTGTCGGTGAACATTACAGGTTAACAAGCTGCCCCAAAGAATTGAGTTTTTACTATAAGAGAATTTAGTGTATCACCTGACAACTCCGTCTTCACACACTGAGAATTTGTTGAGCATTAATTACTTGACTTAGGGAAAAATCTATAAATAGACAACCAAAGGGTTTCATTTTCACCAAGCGATTAGAGCAAAATTAGAGCACTAAGAAACAACATTACAAAGCAACTTCAACCCAATTCACAACACTCCAAGAAGATCACTTAAATCTATAAAGGTGAAAATCAAGTACCAGCATAAATTAAGAACTCTATTTATCATTTATAGGAAATCCCTAATTTCATAATCAATGGCAACTACATCAAGAACCGCTAGGCTCAAGAGTGTTAAGAAAAACAAGATCAATCTTATCAAGAACTCAACCTGTGAGGAACCACATTATAAGATATGCCCCGAGGTTTCTTCACAACCCAAAAATGTTGGAGCATTCTCCATAATACTAGCTAGATTTTTTCTCATTGAAGACGTGCGAGCATATATTCATGAAAAGATAGAAGAGATTGGGGATGTAGAAGTTGAACAAGCTTTCAAGAAGTTATGTAACAATGATGGCACTATCAAGGATGAGCACAAGCACATCGAGGTAAAAGGGATGATAAATTCCCTATGGTTCCCAAAAGAGTTCAAGACTGAATGGATTCAGTTAGTACTAAGGAGGATACATGACCGAAAGTTATGGTTGGATGAACCTAAACTGATAACCAGGGATGTCATACACATTATCACCAGTTATCCCATAATTGATAAGGTAAAGGCACTGAAGAAACCACTTATAATTGAAATTGAGAAGAATACCAGAGCTATATGGGATGGAAGAGGACTAAGAGTATCCACCATCAATGATGATGAACTAAAATTTGGAGCACGTGTCTTAGGATACAAGTTATTTCAGGCAAGTACGATGAACAACATTGCATCCGAAGTAGTGGATATAGCCTACAAGATTGTCAAGAAGGGATTGCAGTTGGATCTATTAGAACTACTACTCAAACAATTAGAAGAGAACATGGAGACAATAAGAAATGCAAAGTCAAATTCATGTAAGCTTAGTTCTCTGATAATGTGCATATTTTCTATTTCCAAGAATCTTTCCCATCTATAGGAAATGTGCAATGGGACACTACAAGACCAGTGACCATATAGATTAGTGAGTTCATAAAATCACTAGGAGATAACTTTGAGTCAGTCATGGATGAATACTTTGTTGGATTCAAAGATAGAATGCAGAAGAGAGTAAGGATTCCCGAACAGTTAATTAAAAATTTCAAGGCTGACATTTGCTTTATGGTAGACACTGACTACACATACATCAAGCCAGTTGTACCGAGGATAGCATGGTTATCTCCACTTGAATATAAGGTAAACATAGATCAAGCATCTAATGCAATTGAGGCATTGATAAATGAGCCATTAGATAAAACATAACCTAAGTTTGGAACTTATGAAGAAGCTAAAGAACGGACTAAAACCGGCTTGGTTGTGAAGAAGATTGATAAGAAGAAAGACAAGATGGTCAAGAACTTGAAGAAAAGGCTATTAGTAATAGAAGAAGAAATTAAACAAAAAGAAGAAACCGAGGGATAGTCACCCATCAATGAAGATGAGAAGGAGAGTGACTCAGAGTCAACAGAGTCAGACACACCACTACCTCCACCAGCTAAGAAGCCAAGGACTATTGTTGCTACAAGGACAAGGAGTTGAATAGCCAAAGATGAAAGTCCTTCACCTATAAAGAAAGGTCAAGTAAGGACCTATAAGAGGAAACCTCAAACATAGAAAAGGGGACCAACTAAAAGAAGAAAGTTCCTAAGGACAAGGGAAGACATTAAGGACACCAAAAAAGATGAATCTGTTCAAAAGGAAAAGGATAAGATTCCTAAAATTGTTGATGAAGTATGTGCTTCCATTATCAAATTAGGTATAGTCAATGATAGAAAGATCAAGAAATGGATAACATTGGATCCAATGGATCAAAATTAAATTGAAGAGGAAATTATCAAAATGATATGTATATTCAAATATCTCCCAATACAACTAGCAAATAAAATTCCAAATGAACTTCAAGATAGATTATCGACAAGATGGAAATTTGCCTTACACTCTAAAAAAGAGATTAGGGAAAGAGCCCTAGTATCTGTCATGCCTCCTGAATCAAAAATGGAGGAGATTAAAGAAATGATGAAGAATCACTCCAAACAGTTCTCACTGAAGTTGAGAGCCTACCAAGTGCTTCAAGGACATCTACTAGAACTAGACAGGAAGAATGAGGCTGAATGGATAAAAATACTTGATATTCCTAAAAAGGATACAAATCCTGAGCCACAAATAGCTCTTACCAAAAATCAACAGACCAAGGATGATCAGGGTAAACCAAGCACAGAACACATTACTATCACTGATGAAAATGTCACAAAAGTAGAATAGGACAAATAAGAATTAAACATAATAGGAAACAAGGATATGGATGTTGCTGATGAAACATGGCCAGACAATAATGTGGAAAATATTGTTATTAACATCACCGATGATTCTTTAAATGAGATTTAGAAAGATGAAGATGTCACTGTTGTCAAGGACCAAACTGACAAATAGGACACTACAATTTATGTTGCACAAGTACACATATCGGGTCAAATGCCATTATTGGTTAAAGCAATCAATATAATCTCATAGAAGGAGAAGACCCCCAAGCCTGACATAAGCATACCCAAGGATGTAGGAGAAGAAGAAAAGATGGATGCAACCGATGAACATGAGGTCATCGATGGAGAACAAAAAGATGGTGATAAAAATGTTACAAATATAGATCACACACAACAAATAGATGGAGACAAAATAGAAAAAGATGAACAAGTGAAAGATGAAAATGAGGTGCAAATATAGAAAGGTGAGCAAGTTAAGACAGTTGATACCATGCCAAAGGACACAAAAGGTGAAGCTACAGAAACATAAAAGGTTGATAAGGAGATGTCCTTATAAAACTGATAGGAAAACACCGGGCAGCAAGGAAAAGGTACATTACCACAAAAGCCATCTAGTAGCACATCAAACCAAGTAGAAAAGTTGTCTTTAGTTTTACATACAAGTGCGTCATAGAAGAAAAAGAAGAAAACAAAGAGGAACAAGTTGGAAGTCACACTTGATGAGATCTTATAAATACCAAAGTGTGACCCAACTACATTAGATTTTGAATCACTCCAAGAATATGGATAAATCTGTCAGAGAAAAGCACTCCAAGAAAAGCTCAAGAAGGAGCACCGAGACTCCATAGTACTGGAGACTACAAGGGATATCTTGAACCAGATAATTCCCAATGTTGATGTTGATCACAATGCACCAATCTTAGATCAACTTTCCATTCTCACCGAAGCCATCACAACACAAAATGTAGATGCTGAAAAGGCAATTGAGGAACATGCAGAACAGAAGTTTCAATACAAACTGACAGAAAAGATCAGCCAAGAAGTGGAAGAAAATAAGGTAAAGCTTTCATAGTTATCAAATGAATTAGATCCAATAATTACTGAAGTTGTTTCCTTAATCCAAAATCTATACACTTTGGATAAATTTACAAAGGATAATAATGACAAGATTGCAAAGATCAGTTCCAATCTAAATGCAAGTGCACAAAATCTAACCATTGATGGAAATGTAATAAAATTGCATTATGAGAAAATCATTGAGATCAAACGGTTAAGACAAGAAATTTGGGAAGCAGAATCATAATTTAGAGAGGAGGTTACCAAGATATAGTCTCTACTTTTACCAAACCTCACACTTTTGCAACAACACATTAGTTTAGCAAGGCAACTTATTGCCACCCCTGAGATGTCTGTAGCAGACAGCATCTACAACATGCATGCACGGATCACATTAGAGCATTTGGCTCTTGAAAATTTAAAGGGGAAATGGGAGAAGATGATAGAGGAAATGAAGTCATCTCACTCTCATATTTTTGATAAGATATAGGTATACACCTTTGCCCTTACTATCAAAAAAGGGGGAAAAGGAAATGATATGTACAGAGCATATAGTAAAATGGGGAATAGGAAGTTAAAAAGGGAAAAGGAAAATATAGCACAAAGTGAAAAAGAAGAGATAGTATAAAGACAAGTGTACATACACATATACTATACTATACCAGCATATGCATAGGGGGGTTCATGAATTGACTAAGGTTGTATGCATGGTGTACATACTATGTATCAATTTAGTATTCTGCACATATCGATTTTTAATACTAATTTCAAAAGGGAAGATTGATGACATAAAGTTTTTCTATTAGTATACAAAGAGAAAACAGTTTTAATAAACCATCGGTTACACTACACCAAAAGTCAGGTTTTAAGTTCAGACCAAAATTGCTAAGTAAAGGGAAACCCAATGACACAGTTTTGAATTTTAAACTAAACGTGCAACCCGAACATGACAAAGTGGAACCCAACATGAGTAAACCGACAGTGGAACCCAACAAGTAGAATACAGTGCAAACTGAGAGAATAGAAAAGAGAGGAACCTGACAGACAATTCAACAAAGGAACATTGAAAGACAGTCAAACTAATTTTAGAGAAAACCATGCATCAGACACAGAAAGTCAGTTATATCCTGAGAAAAGTGGACCTGACTTCCACATTAGATAAAACATCTATATTCTATTTATAGAGTTTTAATTTTTTTTAAATCCATTTCTTGAGGAACAAGAAACATTATTGTAATTGTTTTAATTAGTCTAACTGATTAAAAACATGCAGACTAGGAGATCAAGGTCAAGTTCTAAACCTTTGATCATAGAGTTAGTTTTGTAATACATGAAACTAAATTAGGTCAATCTATGTTATAAATAGATTTTTTAATTATTCAATTAAGAATGATGAGAGGATGAATGTAACCAACAAGCACATCTATGGATCAGACTACGAGTTTCAAGAAGCATAACAACAAAAGATGAATTTGGTTATCAAGAACAAAGAACACAGGCTACCGAGAAACAAAGTTATTAATCAATCACATTAGGTGATACATTTATACATGTGATTTGTAATGGATCTGTAATCAGCAATTGTTAGATTGCATACACTCAGGTTAATGAGTATTTTTGTCTGCATTCTAACAAGTGTAGAAAATAGAATAAATCCTTTCAAGAAAGGTGGATTTAACAATCCTATTGTAAATCTCTTAACCAAGTGAACACCAAACAATGTTTCTAAAGCTCTTAACAGAGTAGACCTTAACTAGGCTCCACATAATACTCCTAACATGGTAGATCATCATAAGTGATCAAATTGTAAGCCTTAACTGACCCCTTCCAATCTGCAGATGGTGAAGTGTTTGTGGGTGCCATCCCCACCACATTTTTTACCTTCTAACAGGGGTTTTATGTGTTACCATATCTTGTGTTATAAGTCAATTACTTTCATGAATGTTTCTATGAATGTTTACATGTTTGTTAAAGTTTATGAATTGACATATCTTACACAAAGATAGTATAGAACAAATGGTTGGTTATATAATTGATTACACAATAGATAAAGGTTAAAAGAGTTAAAAATTTTAGAGGTACTGATTCAACCCTCCCCTCTCAGTACACACTTTCCATTATTTCCAGTAGGCTCTGATACCATGTGATAATTCATCGAATTCATAAGCCAAGATCACCTGCAGCAAAATAACATGTCACAAAGAAAAGAATGGAGACACAACTCAGAATCTCCAAGAAATATGAAATATCATTCAGATAAGGAATTGATGGAATTCTCAAGAGAGATTCATAATTACAAAGTGATCAATCCTTATAAAGGAGATCAAAACCCTAAGATGGGTGGAGAAACCTAGGTTGCATGAATAATTAATAAAAGAATCAATTATTGCATGCCTAAAGTTTAGCTTAAGTGAAATAGAGATAAAAAGAGACTTAATAATTAAACCAATAATGATTTAATTAATAAGTGAAAGGTGACTTAATAATTAAATCAATAATGATTTAATTAATAAGTGAAAATACTTTTTTAACTCTAACACATCCAACCACATGAACTGGTCGTGTATTCGGCTGAGTACCATCCTAACCCACTCGGGCTTGAATACCCTTGGTAGATGTATCGCATGAACCAATCCTTCAATTTAAAGATGGGTGTTCTCATCTTTGACTTTTCAATCCATGTATAGCTTGTTGAATGAAGCATCTATCTTGGTTCCACATAGATCTTCAATTGTACAATGTATGAATGTGCGGACATCTTCAATAAACAAAAATCATGGAGGAATTGAAGATAATGCTCCCATCATGTCAATTTATGTGGCTATTGTTGGGGGAAACTTGTATTTTAGATTCATTGGTTCAACATTATTTACTAGAACTAGTGTTTACATCTTCAGTGCTATGATCACTACGAAATGTATGCAAAAATAAACTAGGGCATTATGTATAATAACCTTGACTTTGCAAACACAACTTGATGTACCACAAATAACTCATAAATTTATCTCAAATGTCTTGCAAAGATTCAAAATTACCTTGAAATCACTTGAATTCACACGGGATAGTCACTCTGCAAATGTGCTTAATGCTCTTCTGAAAACCTTAGGTTCGAATGATTTGCAAAATGATCTATTTATACCTTTTCCATGATTAGGGTTTCTAGTGACTCTATTAATGTGCAATAAATGCTCTTAGTGATTCCCTTTATACCTTTATACCAACTGCATAGTTACTTTGCTTGACCGAGTTAAAAAAATAACCATATATAACAATGTTCATCCAAAAACTTTCAAAACTTATCGAAATGCATCTTAATATGTTGATATGGATCTCAACTCTAATTCTAGGAACTGAAGTAGGATTTATTATAAGCATGCAGTTCCTACATACCTCTCACCAATTAGGTGGAGCTTGGTGCAACCAACTCGATAGAGATGGTGTAGTATGTGCTTCTGGATGATGTCCCTTCATCCTGAGTCTTTTTCCTCCAGATTTTGTTCATTTATTCTCAGATCTCATCAACAGTCATAGGGGCTTTCTCTTTAGATTCATCTTCGGTTGGTGCATCACCTTATTATCTACTGTTAGAATAACTAAGAGGGGGGGTGAATCACTGGTCTCAAAAATAATTCCAAAAACTCATCCAAACATTTATATCTCAAATATAATATCCTCAGTTATCTTTCAGTCCATCAAGATGTATGCCTTAAATAAATTTAACAAATATATACTGCTCGGTAAGATATATTTTTTATCTTTTCTAGACCTTACCGAGTAGCAAAAATTAATCTTAGTATTTACTGACCAATCCAGTTTTAGTAATGTGTAAAGTAAAATATCAATACAATGAAATAAATACACATTTAACACATGGATTTTTAACATGCAAAACCATGTTAGGGAAAAACCACTTGGGATGGTATCCCAAAATTTTCACTCTTCTGAAGTGAGCTTGATGAAGAGCCAACCCTGTTAAAGGTTACAAACACACTGTTAAGTGTGACCCTATTAGAGGATTCAAAACTAATAGTTTATCTTTTGACCTAGAATTCACCATGTTGTCAAGAAGAAAACCTTTTGATACTCTTGAGTATCTCAATATAATAAGGATGGTTAAATCCCACTCAGTTAAGAGATTTTTTGAATCAATGTTTAAACTAAAACACTAAATGATCTATTCAATAATACAACTTTAACTTGCAGTTATTCAGATCTATTGTTAGTCCAATAATACCCCTCTGATTAATATGCTCTTCAATTCCTTTTCTCCCCTTCTTTCTTCTTTCTGCTCAGTGAATGCTTTGTCCTCTGTTGCTCAGTGTCTACAGAATTCTTTTGGCTCTGTTCTTTAGCCGGTATGATCAGATATAAATGAAGACTTCTATCTTCATCAAAATTATATTCAGCATTCCTCTCTTTTCATAATGAATTACTTTTCTCTCTTTATAGACATGATTTAGCAGATTCAATCTTCCTTATTTTCATTGTATATCACTTCTTGATCTATAAATCTTTCCATGCTTGCTTTAATCTGTAAAGCTCTCCTTCACTTTTATTTCACAAATCTCTCGTTGTTATCTATGAATAAAACATGCTTTAAATCTCTTCCATGCATTAGTTTAACTGATCGATAAGAATAAAGAAATTAACCAGTCAATCTTAATATATCTCCTACCACCTAAGTGTTTTTTTCATTCTTTATCTTTGAAGGATCTAAGAAATACTGATCCGATTACACCCAAGAACAACTGCATGCAAAATACCTATTACAGGAAAGAAGCAAAACAAGGAAAAAGTTGAAGAACTCAGAAGCTCAGAGAAACTCGAAAGAGTAGAGAAAAAATGTATTCTGAATTAATGAGCAATAATTACAAAGTTCAACCTTAAAAGGTGAATGAAACCCTAAAAGGAAAAAATCTAGGTTGCACATTAATAATTAATAAAAGAATTAATTATTAATGCACCTAAGAGAAAGCTTAAGCACTAAAGAGTAATGACAACTTAACTAGTTAAATCAACATAATTTAATTAATAAGTCTAAAGGGAAATTACTCTAACACCCCCCCCTTAAGTGAAGCTCAAGAGGTAAGCTAACCTAGCACAGTTATGAAAGTAGGAAATGGGTCTCGGCAACAAGGTCTGATCAGGTACCCAAGTACAAAAAATCTTTGTAATGAGGAGAAAAAGGAGAAAAATCATTGTGAAAAATCCCTCTCCAAAAAGAGATGAATCCTAGTGAAGGACTGAAGAAGCCTCCAAACTAGAGAATGTCCTAGAAAATAGGAACAGAGAAAGAACATGTAGAACACCTCTGAAGCATGAAGCTGCAAACACTATTGAAAAATAACTGATGCCTCCACTATAAATAGAAAATGATCAGGTAGAGAAGATTGTAAACAAAGCCTGAAGAGAAGATCAATCAAACCATAGAAGCATTAGAACCAACAGGAGATACACCCCATAATGCTGAGCAGGGAGAGGTATGACAGGTGCACTGAAATAGATTGCCAAGAAACATTGCATAAGGAAGAACGTACAAGCACAAATAAAGGATTGTGTCATGGAAGGATATCTCACTTGACACACATCATGAGGCTAATGTCGTGGAAGGGACACTCACTTGAAAAAGGTAGATGGAAAAAAAAAAGTAAACATCAAACCCCCCCATGGCACTTTATAATGTGGTGTGAGAAAAAGCAAATCCCAAGCACGCATCAGATAGCACTTTATCTCAGTCCGTTTGCAAAAATCCTACAGAAACAAGTGTATACAAAATTTAGAAGAGGAAATGATTCTAGGACCTGAAACATCCAAGATATCCACTAGAATGCCATAAAGAAAAAAACTAAACACAGATACATGGAGCAGAATCTGGGTGTGAGACCCATAGAAGAAGAAAGAGAACCAAAGCAGCTTTCTAACGCCATGTGGAAGTTGAAAAAAGGAGACCAAAGGAGAAAGATATAGTGACCAGAGTGCAAAATGGAACCCTAACTTTGACTGGAAAAGAATCCTGCAAGATGAAAAATTAGATAACTAAACTGAAAAAAATAGTACGGCCTCGGAACCATCTTTCCGTCAATATCTCATTTTGCAAAAAACACCTTAGTTTGCTCAAGATATGAGCAAAAAACTATCAGTAGGTCAAAAACCAAATGATCCGAAAGAACCTCAGCCAAAAATGGCAGAGCCCAACTAAACTGGCGAAAAACCTCCAAAAAAGGGCTGCCTCCAGAAATAAACAGAAAATTTTTTTTTGAAAAAAAACAGAAATTATTTTTTTTGAAAAAAAACAATCATGCTTTTTTTTAAAAGAAAAAAATATTAAAAAAAATTTATATATATTTTTATTTAAAATAAATATTTAAAAAAAATTATATTTTTTTATGAAAAAAATATTTTAAAAAAAATAGGCAGCAGTCGAGCTCGACTCGCACAGCTCAGAGATCAGCTCGCATAGCTCCGAGCTCAGCCCGCAGAGCAGGGGGCTCGGTCCACCGAGCTGCAGGCACGGGTCCCTAAAAAAAAAATTTATTTTTTTGAACCTGTACGAAACTGCCTCGATTTGTGTGCCCAGAAAATGGGCATTAGCAAAAAAAATTTGCCTCAGAATGTAACTTCGGCCAAAATAGTCATGCTTTATATGGAAATATAGGTTTTTGGGCCTTCTGAGTGTGATGGTGAGGTACGTTTGGTCCCAAAATTCTCCAAACAAAACTTCACCCACAAATTGAAGATAAAAACTTTGATAAAGCTGAGATTTTCTCCTTCAAAACATGCTTCAAATACTCCAGAACACGAAATAGTAGAGGGGTTCTGATACCATGAAGGATCTGAGAAATATAAATCTAATTATGCCCAAGAACAACTACTTACAAAATACCTGTTATAGGAAAGAAGCAAAAGAAGGAAAAAGTTGAAGAACTCAAAAGCTCAGAGAAACTCAAAAGAGTAGAGCAAAAATGTATTCTGAATTAATGAACAATAATTAAAAATTTCAACCTTAAAAGGTGAACAAAACCCTAAAAGGAAAAAATTTAGGTTGCACATTAATAATTAATAAAAGAATTAATTATTAATGCACCCAAGAGAAAGCTCAAGCGCTAAAGAATAATGACAACTTAACTAATCAAATCAACAAAATTTAATCAAATAAGTCTGAAGGGAAATTACTTTAACAATCTTTAGTTTTGATCGGTGATCAACTTCAGTTAGCTCCGTCATTGACTTCAGTTATGCTCGGTGACAACTTTAGTTATGATCAGTTACTGTGGCTCTCAGTATACACTGTGAACTACTCGGTGACACTTTCTTGGTAACGCTTGCTTGGTTACTTCAATGCTCAATTTATACTATCCGTCAGTGTGCACTGTCTGTCGGTGTTTACTGTCACTCGGTGTATACTGGATTTTTATGTTTTTCTGAAAATATAAAAATTTTCTCTTCAGTCTCTTCAAGTATTTTAGGTTTATGATGATATGTTTATGACCAATCAAAACATATCAAGTTGACATCAATGACAATACAATACATTAACTGATTTAATGTCTTGCATTCACTTTTTCAGCTCGGTGATTATCAACTTATCATCTTCAAACATTCAATTAGTTATAGTTCATCAATCTCTCCCTTTGGCATTGATGGACACACAATATGAGATATGTCATATCATACCAAATCTATTGTTCTATAATCAATTCAAATATCTGTATCTCAGTAATCTCTTCTAGCTTAGATTTGATTCTTGTTGAGTGCTCTCCCTTTGATGTAGAATCTCTTCTCCCTTTTATGGATAGATATGCAGTGTGAACTTCCTTCAATTCTCTCCCTTTGATGGATGGTTATTTCTTTGAATCATCATTGGATCTTTGTCTGATCTTTTCTCTTCCTTTGATTTGATCATGATAGATATTTCATTGTATCCTTCTCTCTAGATGTACTTATCCCTTATGGATATTTCATTGAATATTCCTCTCCCTTTGACAGCAATGCCAAATGAAAATTTATCATTGAATCTCTTGTCCATCAGCATACAGCTTTGTAGTAGCCAACAATTGTTAGAATAATTGAGAGGGGGGGTGAATCAGTGGCCTCAAAAATATTCCAAAATATCAACCCAAAAACTTAGTACCACAATATTAAGCCTCTATTTATCTTCAGTCCTACAAGATGAGTGCCTTCAAACAATCTTAACAAATATCTACAACTTGGAGTTCAGTGTTAAACCTTATTCTTACTGTTTACCGATTAGTAGTCTTTCATTTACCAGAAAATAGTAAATTTCTTAGTGTATACCTATCAATCCAAAATTAGTTATGTGTAATGCAAAACACTAAAGTAATGACTCATAAACATAATGACACGTGGATTTTTAATGTGGAAACCCTATTAAGGGAAAAACCACTTGGGATTGGTAACCCAAAATTTTACTCTTCTGAAGTGAGCTCGGTGAAGAGCCAACCCTGTTAAAGGTTACAAACACACTGTTAGGTGTGATCTTGTTAAAGGATTTAAATAGAATAGTTTGTCACTTGATATTGGACATATCTATGCTACCTTCTAGGACCAATCCCTAGTTTTTCAAATGGTATATGGAATATCATGCTATCTTCATGATCATACTCCTTGGAATGTATCTCAATATAGAAAGGATTGTTAAGTCTTGCTTTGTTAAGAGACTTTCGGAATCAATGGTTAAACTAAAATAGTAAATGATATGTTCACACTTACAACTTAGAATTGAAAATTTTTAGAACTATTGTAAGCTCATAATACCTTTCTGATCAATGTATCTTTTCAATACCTTTGCTCCACTTCTTTCTGCTCGGTGATGTTGTGCTTCTCTATCACTCGGTGTCTATAGAAATCTTTAGCTTTTTCCTCAACTTGATTGATCAAGACTATATGAAGTTGTTCTTCATCAGTTTCTCTTTAACATCCTCTCTCTATTCACTCCCCTAATTCATAATGAATTAGATTGTCTCTTTATAGACATGATATCACCGTTTCTCACTTCTTGATTTTCTTGTTCTTGGCGTGATCCGCAATCTTATCCAATCTTTCTTTAAAGCTTCACTTAAGTTTTATCCCGTAGATTTCTCCTTAACAACTGGATAAAATAGCTTTAAATATTTTACTTATCTTTGGCTTTAACTTGTCGATGAAAAAAATGTTAACAACCAGTTAAATCTATCTTTAACTCTTGCCAGCTAAGTATTTTGTCATTTCTAAACTTCAGTTAATTTCGGTGTTTAACTCTTTGATAGCTTCGGTCAACACTTCAGTTCTCCTCGGACATCTCCGTCAAGGTTTTCTATCCTTCGAGGTTGTCTGTCCATTAGGGATCACTGTGAAGTTCTGCTTGTCAGTTATGCTTTTGATTCTACTTGTCGGTAATGCTTGTTGGTTTTCTTGCTTGGACATCACTGTGACTCTTCTCTCAAGTTTCTCTGTCCGTCGGGTTCCACTAACCATCAATGTTTGTAGTCACTTAGTGAATGTTCATCTATTATGCATTACTGAAAGAATAATATTTGTCTCTATGATTCTCTAAAGTCTTTAACACTTTGTATATAACCGATCAGAATATATCAAGTTGACATCAATGACAATACAATCCATTAACTGATTTAATATCTTGTATTATCTTTCTGCATTTCGGTGATCAACTTAACATCTTCAAACATTCAATTAGTTATGATTCATCAATCTCTATTTTTTTGTACAAATAAGTACCTTCTTGTACTGATATTTTATTGCAGTCCATATCTCATCTCGCATCAACATGATTGATCTTTTGATAATGTGTAGGTTGATACAGGCTCCTAGTCAGCTTAGTGGCCAATAGAGAAGGGATGAACCCCTAGTCTATTTCTTAGGTACTCAAATGTATCTTTTGGCAATGACTTTGTAATTATGTCTACTAATTGTTCTTTGGATTGTACATATTCTAGTATCACCTCTTTCTCTTGTACGTGTTCCCTCAAGTAATGATACTTAATAGTATGTACTTTGTTTTAGCATGCATCACAGGGTTCTTGAGATGTTTATAGAACTTGTATTATCACAATAGATGATTACTGGGTAAAGAATTTCTTCATTCATACCTTTCAATAATTTCTTGATCCATGCAATGTTGAGCAATTTGTAGTAGGAGCCACATATTCTTCTTCTACAGTTGATTGTGATATGCATCCTTGCTTTTTACTTATCCATGTGACAAGTCTGTCACCCATAAATAATGCTCCTCCTATTGTGCTCTTCCTATCATCTATGTTTCCAACCCAATGAGCATTAGTATAAACTTGTAGCTCAAATTTGTCTTCTCTATTATACCACAAAACATAGTCTTTGGTATTCTTCAAATATCTCAAAATTCTTTTGACAGCAATCATGTGTTATTCCTTAGGATTAGCAGAGAATCTTGCAACTATACCAACTACGTGTGCTATATCTAGTCTAGTGTGTACAACATACATTAGTTTTCCAGTCATATATATGTATAAGGTTTGATTTACCTCGGTTGTCTTTTCTTCCTTCGTCAATTTGCATCTGGTTGCCATAGATGTTCCAACTGGTTTGGAGTGCTCCATCTTAAATATCTTCAGAACTACTTTGATGTATTTGGATTGTGTGATTTAGATTCCTTCTTCCTATTGTAGAATCTGTACACCAAGAAAAAATTTGATCTCTCCAAACATTGACATTTCAAATTCTTTTCTCATTTCATCAGCAAATGACTTGCATAGGATATCATTACCTCCAAATATGATATCATCAACAAATATCTCAGCAATCAAAATCTTATCATTAGTTTCTCCTTTCAAATACAGATTACTGTTATCACTTGTTCTAACAAATCCAATACTAATGAGATAAGAGTGAAGTCTTTCATACCATGCTCTTGGTGCTTGTTTTAATCCATACAAGGCTTTGTGTAGTCTAAAAACCATGTTTCTCTTGTTAGGATCAACAAACCCATCAGGTTTGTCAATGTATACCTCCTCTTCTAGTATTCCATTCAGAAATACAAATTTAACATCCATTTGGTATACTTTGAATCCTTTAAAATTAGCATAAGCAAGTAGAATTCTTAATCCTTCTACTCTAGAAATGGGTGCAAAGGTTTCTCCATAGTCAATACCTTCTTCTTGTGCATAGTCTTACTTTGTTCCTTGTGACTTCTCCATTCTCATTCACTTTGTTTCTGAATATCCATTTGGTACCAATGACATTTTTTCACTCGGTCTAGGTACTAATGTCCATTTTTTGTTCTTCTCAATCTATTTAATCTCTTCATTCATTGCACTAACCCATTCTTGATTCTCAAGTGTAGTATTAACAGATTTAGGCTCAAAATCACAAATCAAACATCTAGTGTTAAGTGACTGACTTCTTGTTCTCATTCCATCTCTTTTGTCTCCAATGATCTTGTCCTTTGGATGGTGTCTTTTGAAATACTTAGCAAGTACAGGTTCAAATCTTTGTTCTTCATTTTGATCTTCATCGCTCAGTTCACCATTATGAGCATTTTCCTGATTCTCAGTGTGTGCAGCCTGTTGTTTGGTTGCATTGTTCTGTCACTCAGTAGCATTACATTGTTGCTCAGGAAAGGTTTCAAGCTCTTCAATGTAGACAAATCTGTTGTAATCTTCCAGTTCCTTTCAGCTTTCCTCAGCAAATTCATCTGCTTTAACATTTGCACTTTCATTGATTTTGTTTGAAGATTTGTTAAGACATTAATAAGATTTGCTTTTGGTAGAGTATCTTAGAAATATTCCTTCATTACTTTTAGAGTCAAGTTTCCCATTTCTATCATCTTTCAATATATAAGATTGACTTCCAAAAATTCTAAAGTAACTCACATTTGGTGTGTATCCATACCATAGCTCATAAGGTATCTTATTGGTGTCTTTCATCAATTGAACTTGGTTTAGTGTATAGACAGCAGTACTTAAAGATTCTCTCCAGAATGTTTGTGTGATGCCTTTTTCAATCATCAGTGTCCTGGCACAATCAACAATTCATCTATTCCTCCTTTCAACAATCTCATTTTGTTGTGGTGTTCGTAATGCAGAAACCTATCTTGTAATCACATTCTCATTACAAAAGTTAGTGAATTCATTAGAAATAAATTCTCCTCCTCTATCTAATCTTAAACATTTCAGTTCTTTTCCACTTTTTTTTTCAACTTTAGCTTTATACCATTTGAACATCTTAAATGCTTTAGATTTCTCTTTTAAGAACATGACACTCGTCATCCTAGAATAATCATCAACAAATAGAATCAAGTATCTATCACCATAATAGCTCTTTGTTCTCATTGGTCCACATAAGTTAGTATCAACTAATTCTAGAATAGTATTAGATGTGTAAGTTTTTCTCTTGAAACTATACTTTGTCATTTTTCCTTTTTGACAATTCTTGCACATAACATGGTCGGGTTTTGACATACTCGGTAAGCCTCTTACTTTTCTTTTCTTGCTTATCCTAACCTGTTGTCAAAATTCACATGACATAACCTTTTATGCCACAACCAAACATCTTCATTTCTAGCCAATAAACAAGTGGTCTTAATATCATCAAGATAGAATAGGTTTGTTAGTTGTATTTCTAGTTTTGTAGTCTAACCAGAAATTTTTTGAAATCCTTAGTCATTTCCATGCTTAAGAGTTGAAATTCATGTCCAATGCTGTAATTTTTCCTTGCAAATGATGATTTTAGCCATGAACCCAGTGAAAAATGTTTAAAACCCTAAGTCCTAGGTCATCCTCTATTTGAAAATGGCTAAAACCCTAATTATCTCAGTCATAGTTCTATTTTGAAGTTACTTTATCACAACTTAAAGTCCTTGATATATCATGTGCCTTTTTAAAAGTTAGTCCCTAAGTCCCTTAAAGCTCAGAGAATATTCCATTTTGTTATGAGACTTAGCAAAAATTCCTTGTCGCATTGTCTCCCGAAGAAAATAATATACTTCAAATGGAAGGGAGACTTAGCGTGGACTGTCCATCTCCAGTTTCATCCAACGGTGGTCAGGAAGTCTCTTAATAAACTCTGCAGTTAGAAAATCTTACAGCGACACTGAGTTCCTTTGGTCACTAAGTCTCCAAACTAAACTAGAGTTAAATGTTGGTTTCAATATTAATGTTCTCACTAGGTCGCAAAAGAAAGTAAGGGTTAAGTGAAAAATCATGAGACTTGGCGACAACCATCATATTAAAAGAAGATCCAACGGTTGGCGTTAAGTCATTGAGAAAGTTTGAAAAGTCAAAAGTGATTCAGCGATTATGAGGTTATTCAGGATAGCATCTTGTAAAGATGATCCTTGGCAAGTCCATGTGAGGCTTGCGTATACTATTTGTGATCTTGGCTTTCTCCTTCAGTGAGGTCTACCACTACCCCTATTATATGGAATATCTCTTGGAGATACTTCCTTTTGTTCGATCCTATGTTGGGAAAGTTTTCTTGTGTTTTGAGACTCCACTTTCTTTTCCTGCTTGTTGAGTGTTTCAGTTTGTATCTCGTTCCAGATTGGATCCCCAAGCTCGGGGGTGGCCTTGTAAAGGCCTAGGTTGGGAGGTGAGCCTCCATGGTCAACCTCAAACGTTATCAGGTTCTTGACGGGATAGCAGGGATGAATAAATACCCTTATGTGAAAGATGGGTATGGTTAGAAAATGATCATTTGAAGACCTCTTGTCTTAAGAGGATTTTAAGACTTTTGTTGATGAAATATCTTTAAGCCTTGTAATCTTATTGTTTAAAAATTTTGCAAGTGGTTTTAGACCTTAAAGCAGATTGTAGATTTACACTATTTGTAAGCTTTTATACCAAGATTGTAATATAAAAGTTCAATGATAATGTAATC
>MU217581.1:161344-178359 GCA_018584345.1 Thuja plicata
TTTTTATTAAATTGTTTTTTTTTGTTATGGGAATTCGGATTTTAGGTTTGAAAGGTGTATTATTATTAAGGCTTTTTAGATTTGATTTACATGTTAAATTAGATTTTTTTTTTGTATATTAGATTTAATCTTATTTTAGATTTAGTTAAATGATATTTTAAATGTTTTTATAATTGTTTTGTAAACTTGATATTTTTTTTGTTTATGCAAATATTATTAGAATAGATTAGATATCTATAGATGTTTTTTTTATCTATATTAAATTATATAATAAATTAATTTAGGAGTTTGTAATTAGGATTTGGTTTAAACTTAAATTAAATGTTTTATTTTAAAAGTTATAGCGTATTATGTTATTAAACTTAATGTTAGAATGTTTATCTTAGTCTTTGTTAATATTGCTGATCAGAGATAAATATAAGATTGAAAACTTAAGATCTAATTAGACTATTGACCTAAAAGCAGATAATTTAATAATTTAGATAACTTCCTTTTATTATTTATCAAGGGGTCATATCACCCCTTCAGTTTCGCGATATACGCCCTTTAGGGGCATTATCGCTACCTTTGACTGTTCTCGAGCATGGTTGACTTTTGGTCAACTGTGGTCAAACTTTGTCTGATAGTCTCGTTAATGGAACCCAGTACTCCTTGTGGCCTCTGGACCCTAGGGTTTCAATTTTGAGCCTTTCGGAGATAGTTGACTTTTTGGTCAACATGGGTTGACTTTTTGGTCAACTATCTCATTTTGTGTACGTTTGACTTCCTCTGTGTGTGGTAGGCCTTAGTGACACTCCTTCACATAAATCAAGGGATGTTTGACTTTTGGTCAACCCTAGTTGACTTTTAGTTAAACCATCACGATTTGCGTGCACAACTCTTCCTTTGGGTTTAAGCGAACCCTAGTTGTACTATTTACCTTTTTCAGTGTATAGTTGACTTTGGGTCAACTTTGTTTGACTTTCGGTCAACTACCTCATTTTGCGTGCAATTCTAGTTTAGGACTTTAGACATCCTTTAGGATAGCTATGGAAGCTATTCCTCTCCTTGAGACCTTTTTGGGTTTCGTTTATCCTTTTTGCACCGTTTTGCGTGCATGTGTTACCCTTGTGTCGTTTAGTATTCTGTTTTCATGCACTATTTAAAAATTTTTTGTTCGTGTGTTTTTGTCCAACTTTTGGGCATGACAAGTTTCATCCAACGGTGGTCAGGAAGTCTCTTAATAAACTCTGCAGTTAGAAAATCTTACAGCTACACTGAGTTCCTTTGGTCACTAAGTCTCCAAACTAAACTAGAGTTAAATGTTGGTTTCAATATTAATGTTGTCGCTGGGTCGCAAAAGAAAGTAAGGGTTAAGTGAAAAATCATGAGACTTGGCGACAACCATCATATTAAAAGAAGATCCAATGGTTGGCGCTAAGTCATTGAGAAAGTTTGAAAAGTCAAAAGTGATTCAGCGATTATGAGACAAAAGGATAACATTGAGGCACATGTTCAAATATGCAATGGTCACATAGTCTCTGAGAAAAATTTAAAGTGAAGAATAATTCTAGCGACTTGGAGATGATAGTCGCATAGCCTTGTAACAAATTAGGGTTTGCCTTGAATATCTAGAGACTTAGCGTAGACCGTCAGATGCAGATGAAATAAGATCTACGGTAGTCGGGTAATCTCCAGATAAATGTGATAAGTGGAAATTTATTCAGCGATTAAGAGATAAATCCTTAGTCGCGTTATCTCCAAATAAATTATCATTTAAAAGGTTTTCTTAGTGACAAGGAGATTACATAGTCACCAAGTCTCTAAAAGGAAACCAAGGTTTAAGATGAGTTATTAGATTACATAGTCACCAAGTCTCAGAAAGAATATGAGTTAATTTATTTTATTTAGCGACTAGGAGATAACCATTGATCAAGAAGTTGATCGTGTGGCGGTCGCCAAGTCTCAGTAAGGAACCACAGTTAAGGGTAACTCTCAGCGATAAGGAGACAATGCAGTCGTGAGGTCGCTAATAGGAGACCCAGAGTTTGAGTAAAGACTTTTCTTCGGTGCCAAGATGTACATTTGCCAGCCAATGAAAGTTAAGAGATTTATGACAAGTGTATTAAGAAGTAGTTGAGCTGTATTCAAGATAGCCAATTAGATCAAATTTGGATCCTTTTCGAATATAATAAGGGTTTTTTTATGAAAAATCACTCATTCAAATTTGATTTCCTGTCACTTTTAGAGGCTACAGCTAGGAAGGAAATTGATTTCACAGCATGAAGAATTGAAGACAAAAGTGATTGAATTGAAATTATATGATTTGTGCATTGATGGTTCTAAAATAAATAGAGGTTATTGTTAATCATTGCATTTTACCAGAGTTTTATTATTTTCAGAGAAAAACTCACTAAGTAATAATTGTGTGCAAAAAATAGAGCTTCTCATATTTGTAGAGTGAAACAAGTAGGTTTTCAGTCCAGAATCTAGGGATTTGAGTAATAATCAGTGCCTCAGAGAAAATAGAGTGACTCATAGTTGGAAGTAAGTGTTTCTGGGGACATATTTGTTTCAATATTGGTAAAGATAAAGTATAATCAGAATGGAGGATAAGATGAGTCAAGAAATGAGCGTAGCTTCTACCAGCAGGAAAAGTGGGGACACAGAGGATGATATGAAAGGGAAGAGGAATTAATTGAAGGAATTCATCACTTTGTTTCCTGGATCTAGTCAAAATACAAAGGTAAATGCCAAAAGTCTCATAGATGATTTGTCATACATTAGGGATGCTAAAACTCCAGGTTCTTCTGGATATTCACTTTTCAATTACTTTTACAAAAATAGTGATGAAGTTGTTCCAATTTCAAACCCATGGACTTGTGGATTAGAAAAATTAGTATTCCTTGATATCTTTTTAGATGTTGATTTCATTCTAGAGATGGCCAATAGGTATGATGTGTTGGAGATTTGCTTCTGTGCAAATAATCGATTGTATGTTTGTCATTGATGACAACATATAATATACAACAGTGTTCTATATGCAATTATCAATACAGATGTTTTGGAGCTATGCATTTTTATTTCCAAGGTGTATAAATGTTCTAAATACTATGTATATTCATGCTGAGTCAGATATGAAGTTTCAGTTAAGTTATGTTATTCAGTTATGATAGTTACAGCAGCAGAAGACTATCTGAGAAGAGCCAACGTAATAACATTATTTCTTGAGTTGCACCTATCCTTGGGATATGCGTGTTTGTATTCATGTTTAGTTATGAGTTCCAGATAATTCTCTTAAGTCACAAAACATGTTCTAATAGAATCGTAATATTGGAGTTGATTTGGTGGAACCGACTTTGTGAAGCGTCGCATCCACCTAGTTTGAGTTGCGTGATTCAAATATGATTGCGTGGTTGATATGGCCGACAAAATAATTAGTGAAGGGACTCCTTGAGCCAATGAAGATCACATCCTTTGGAGAATATACTTATAGTAGTTCATTTGATGAACACCAAGTGTGAATGATAAGAAAAGATAGAAGAAGTACAGAGTAGAATATCAGTTGTGTTTCATTCATCAAGGATCTATGTGAAGAAGCAGTGGAAGCATATAATACATTGGAACTGATCAAGATAGTAGGTCTACTCTACAGTTCATTATCAAATATAGTGCATATCTATTTTACAGAAGGTTGTGGCCTTCACCATTAAAGCAGTGAGATTTTGGACAGTGAGTCCTCACCCCTAACAGGGTTACTTGTAAAAGACTCCTAATAGGGTCAGACCCTTAACCAGGTCACTATACTTATTGCATTGTAAATAACAACTCCTAACAAGGTTGCAAGATCTTCTAACAGGGATTATTATAAACAAGTAGAGTTCTTTGTGGGTGCTAATTCCCACCGTAGTTTTTACCTATTTGGTTTCCCCATAACCAAAATTATTGTGTTCTCCATTGTGTTATCTGAATGTACATTTACTTTATGTTAATTGATATCTAAGTGAAGAAAAGAAATAAAATAGTTGATAACTGATTCACCCCCCCCTCCCTCTCAGTTATCCTTTGGGACTATTCTAACAATTGGTATCATTGTCAAGTGCCTTGGAGAGAAATCCTAACAGCTTAAGGTAGATCAAATGGCATACTTCAAGAAAGAAAGTCCTAAGTTTGATGGAGAAAACTATCTTGACTGGAAGAACAAAATGATAACACATCTTCAATGTGTTTGATTTGAGATCTATGAGATTTCCACTCAACTAGTTGAAATTCCCACCTTGAAAGATCTTGCAGCTGATGACTCTTCTATGAAACAAAAGGAAGTGTTCACTAATAATGCAATTGCCAAAGAAGCCCTAATCAGTGCCCTATCTGACAGTGAATTTTCTAAGATATCTAGATTGAAGATAGAACCTAAAAGTGAGATAGCCTTCAAAGCCACAGTCCACAACAAGAAATCTATAAGCAGTTCTAATAATAATGAAGAAGTGGATACAGAACTAGAAGAAATCATTGCTATGATTTCCAAGAAGGAAAGGAAAGGTAAAGTGAAATATGAAGGACATCTACCATTCAAATGTTTTTCATGCAACAAAGTTGGTCACTTTGCATCCAAATGCCCTACAAGAGTCAAGAAATTCAGATCAGATTACAAACCTAAGTACACTAGAGAATGTTATCATGTTGAGGATAGTGTAATTGATGATGACTTAGGAGAAGATGAAATTGGATTCATTTCCATTAAAGACAATGAGAAGATGCTTGAAGAAATGGACAAAGAAGATGAAGAAAAAGAAATAGAGTTAGCATTAGTTTCAAAAACTGACATCAAAACTGACTGGATCATTGACAGTGGATGTTCACACCACATGACAGGAGACAAAGACAGATTTGTACATTTGGAAAAGTAAAAAGGTGGCATGGTTAGATTTGGAGATAACACTCCCAAACCTATCATAGGTAGATGTTCTATCACCCTTGATGGAAAGAACAAGACAGATGATGTTCTCTATGTTAATGGTTTGCATCATAACTTACTAAGTGTTGGATAGTTGCTTGATAAAGGATATCAGTTGGAATTCAAAAAAAACCAGTGTGTCATTAATAAAAAAGAAGGAGACATGATTGCATCAGGCTCAAAGAACAAAGGTAATATTTTTCAACTCAACTTAGAAGTAAGTTTTTTTGTTGCAAAAGTAGATGACAGCTGGCTATGGCACAAGAGACTTTGTCATATAAATTTTGACAACATAGTCAAGATAAGTAATGTAAAGGAAGTAAAGGACCTTCCTAGCATTGCAAGACCAGTTGACACCATGTGTAGGGAATGTGTGATGGGGAAACATATGAGGACATCATTCGGGAGAAAACAAGACTCTGCAGAAAACAAATTAGATCTGATACATACAGACCTATGTGGACCTACTCAAACAAGATCATACTACGGAGAAAGGTATTTCATTTTGTTTGTTGATTATTTCTCAAGGATGATGTGGGTTGCTTTCTTAAAAGACAAATATGAAGCTTTTGAGAAGTTCAAAGTGTTCAAAGATAAGGTTGAGAATGAATCTGGATTAAAGATAAAATGTCTGAGATCTAATAGAGGAAGAGAATTCACCTCTGACCAGTTTTATGACTACTGTGAACAACATGGAATCAAGAGACAGTTAAGTGCACCTAGAACCCCTCAGTAGAATGGGATTGCAGAAAGAATGAATAGAATAATACTTGACACGGTGCACACCATCATGATTGAAGGAAAGGTTTCTCATACCTATTGGAGAGATGCAGTCAATACATCAGTCTACACTATCAATAGAATACAATTGAGGCCAAGCACAGACAAGACACCCTATGAAGTTTGGTTTGGTAATGTACCCATTATAAAATACTTTAGAATATTTGGAACCAAGTGCTACATCAAAAGGGATAATAGCATTGGCAAGTTTGATGCTAGAAGCGATGAAGGTATTTTTCTTGGTTACTCTACTAAAATCAAAGCCTATAGATGTTTTAATATAAGATTAAAGAAGATCATTGAAAGTACTCATGTGAATATTGATGAGAAATTTATGATTCAAGAAAGATATTATGACTGTTCTCCCATGATTGAAGATGAGCCCAGACCCATCAATAAGGACACAGTTATTGAAGAAATGTTTGACTGTATTGATGTTTCATGTAACAATCATGAACCAAGTGAAGAAGAATCACAGATTATAGATGAAAGTATCACTCCTAAGAATTCAAGATACACTTCCAAATACCACTCTAAGGAAGATATCATTGGAGATCAGAGCGCAAAAGTCTTGACAAGATCTAGAGAAAAAGGTTCAATCGTTGATGAAGAGGTATGCTTACTTTCACAGATTGAACCCTTAAGTGTTGAAGATGCATGCAAAGATTCAAATTGGCCAAATGCCATGCAAGAATAATTAGATCAAATAATCAAGAATGAAACATGGGAACTGGTCCCTAGACCTCATGACAAGAATGTGATTGGAACAAAGTGGATATTCAGGAACAAAGTGAATGAAGAAGGCACAGTGGTAAGGAACAAGGCAAGATTAGTGTGCAAAGGATATACATAGAGAGAAGGCATAGATTACACTGATACATTTTCCCCTGTGAGAAGACTTGAAGCTATCAAGATATTTCTGACCTATGCAACATTCAAGAACTTTAAGGTATACCAAATGGATGTCAAGTCAGCTTTTCTAAATGGTGACTTGAAGGAAGAAGTCTACATAGAGTAGCCCAAAGGATTCAAACTTTCAGATAAACCAGACATGGTATGTAGATTAAAGAAAGCACTTTATGGACTAAAACAGGCCCCAAGATCATGGTATGAGAGAGTTGATGATTACTTAACCAAGAGAGGATTCAGAAAAGGAGAAGCAGACTATAAATTATTCATGAGAGACATAGATGAAGGACTAATCCTCGTTTATATTTTTTTTTATGACATTATATTTAGAGGTAATGACAAACTTAGTGCAGAATTTGCTGAAGAAATGAAAAGTGAATTTGAAATGAGCATGATTGGACCTATCAAATACTTTCTTGGATTGAATATAAAAAAAATAGACAAAGGCATATTCATAAATCAGTCTAAGTATGTGAAGGAGATATTGAAGACTTTCAAGATGGAAGACTATAAGCCAGTAATCACTCCTATGATAACAGGAAGCAAGATTTCTAAAGATGATGATTCCACAGCAGTTGACAAGACATTGTACAAATCCATGATTGGAAAACTTATATATCTTACTCAATCAAGACCTGATATTTCTAATGCAGTTGGCATTGTTGGTAGATTTTTTGCTGAACCTAAACAGAATCACCTAATGGCAATAAAGAGAATATTCAGATATCTAAAAGGAACTATAGACTATGGTTTATGGTATCCCAAATCAGAGAATGTACAACTTCATGTATACACAGATGCAGATTGGGAAGGTTGTATTGATGATAGAAAGAGTACCTTAGGAGGAGTAGTATTTCTTGGAGACAGGTTGGTTTCTTGGACAAGCAAGAAGCAGAACTGTATCTCTCAGTCAACAGCAGAAGCAGAGTATGTTGTTGCAGCATTGAATTGTTCAACAATGGTTTGGATCAAGCAGATGGTTAAAGACTTTGGTATTCAGATTGATTATCCTATTATAATTCACTGTGATAACACTATCACTATCAATATGTCAAAGAACCCTATAATGCATGCAAAGACAAAACACATTGAGATCAAATACCATTTTCTAAGAGAAAAAGTTGCAGACAGAGAAGTAAAGTTGGACTATGTGAGCACTAAAGAACAATTAGCAGATATTTTCACAAAGCCTCTATCAAAAGATACTTTTGAGTATCTCAGGGAGAAGTTGGGAGTAATTCTTTTTCCTAAGTCTAATTAGATGATGTAGCAAGAAACATCAGTCCTTGGTGACTGATGAATGGTTGACTACTCTACTTCTGGAGTAGTACCTGTGCTTAGTGGTGTTCAATACCCTTTGTCATTGATGTCAAATGGGGAGTATTAGTAAGGGGGAGCATATACTCTGGGGGAGTATACAGAGCAGCCGTGTAGAGGAACTTTTTGATGAGGATATTGAGAAGATTGTAAAAAGAAGGAAGACACTTTGAGTCGATGATATCATATGTTGCCATCAATGTCAAAGGGGGAGATTGTTGGAGATTTGCTTCTGTACAAATAATTGATTGTATGTTTGTTATTGATGACAACATATAATATACAGCAGTGTTCTATATGCAATTATCAATATAGATGTTCTAGAGCTATGCGTGTTTATTTCCATGGTGTATACATGTTCTAGATACTATGTACATTCACATTGAGTCAGACATGAAGTTTCAGTTATGACAGTTACAGTGGCAGAAGACTATCTGAGAAGAGCCGACATAATAACATTATTTCTTGAGTTGTGCCTATCCTTGGGATATGCATGTTTGTATTTATGTTTAGTTATGAGTTCCATATAATTCTATAAAGGTGCAAAACATGTTCTAACAGAATCATAATGTTGGAGTTGATTTGGTGGAGCCAATGTTGTGAAGTGTCGCGTCCATCTAGTTTGAGCTGCGTGATTCAAATCTAATTGCGTGGTTGATATGACCAACAAAATAAGTAGTGAAGGGACTCCTTGAGCCAACGAAGATCACATCCTTTGGAGAATATACTTGTAGTAGTTCATTTGATGAATTCCAAATGTGAATGATAAGAAAAGATAGAAGAAGTACAGAGCAGAATATCAGTTGTGTTTCATTCATCAAGGATCTATGTGAAGAAGAAGTGGAAGCATATAATACATTGGAACTAATCAAGATAGCAGGTCTACTCTACAGTTCATTATCAGATATAGTGTATATCTATTTTATAGAAGGTTGTAGCCTTCACCATTGAAGAAGTGAGCTTTTGGACAGTGATTCCTCACCCCTAACAGGGTTACTTGTAAAAGACTGCTAACAGGGTCAAACCCTTAACCAAGTCACTATACTTATTGCATTGTAAAGAACAACTCCTAACAGGGTTGCAAGATCTTCTAATAGGGATTATTATAAACAAGTATAGTTCTTTGAGGGTGCTAATTCCCACCAGGGTTTTTACCTATTTGGTTTCCCATAACCAAAATTGTCGTGTTCTCCATTGTGTTATCTGAATGTGCATTTACTTTATGTTAATTGATATCTAAGTGAAGAAAAGAAATAAAATAGCTGATAACTGATACACCCCCCCACCCCCCTCTCAGTTATCCTTTGGGACTATTCTAACATAATGTCCTTACTAAGACCTTAAAAAGGGATGATGGGAAAGCCCTCGTAACCCTAGATAGTAATTCATTCATGAAGGCATTCAATGTCTATTATCCAATGTCCACGGAGATAAATTTGAAAGGTTTAGAGGCCAGTTATACAAGAGAGTCTGGCATTGCATCAAAGTTGATTGAGGAGTATCATGTTCCCAGAAAGATAAGGAATTACATAGCGCCTATCCCAAGAAATGATCCCTACTATTATAAGGACCTAAATTTTTATATGAAGTACATTTCTTATGCACTATGCAGAGTTTTGGGAGTGGATGCAGGGCCTGAAAGAATAAGTGCAAATATTCTTATGATTGTCTTAGATATGCAGATCCCTCATATCAGCACAAGCTATGATTATATTTAGTATATAATTGAAAAAATGCACCAAGGGTTTGTGGATATCTGAAACAAGGAGAAAAACCCTAAATTCATGCATTATTCCATATTAATGCATTTGATTCTGTATTAAAATTTTCCTCTTATGGATTGCCAGAATCTGAGGCCACAGAGGTTTTATCAAAATCAGGACAACCCAATACAATTCTAGTTAGGAGTATGGAACTACACTTCCAGGGAGTAAGAATTATGTGTTTTCCAGAATTGTATAGTATATCCAATCCTTAAGTGTTTAGGTGTAGACGAGACTAGGTTGCCAGTAAAGGTGTTGCAGTTGCTAAGGCCATGCCAGTATGTTGATAAATGGCCAGGAGACCACAACTGGAGGGATTTTTACTATGAGATGAATTATAATTTGATAATGGTTTATCATTGTACTCACCCACCCCATGTTCTACCATTCCATGTGCCACCTAGAATTGCAGTAATGGATTTCATCAGACAATTGATTTTAACAGATAGGGAACACCTGGCTCCTCATAGAAAGGGTACATTTACCCCTAGACAGTTCAGAATATACAACTCTACAATTGGTAAAAGGGAAGTGGATCTAGTTAATAATTGATTGAGCCATTATAGGATGAATGTGGCTCTGTGTAGATACACTAACATACAAGGTTTCATAATGAGTTCTAAGAAGCTCTTAACACCCACTATTCCCTACACTAAAGAACATGAGGAGTGTATGGAGGAAGACCTCATTAGAAACATACTGGAGGATGAAGAATTCAATCAAAGGGCTGATAAGTTTAATGAATTAATGGATTTGGAGAGATGAGTGAAGAGGAAAGGAATCTCTTTTGGGGGTTTCTTCCCAGATTTACCATATCTGAAAAGACTTAATGCCATGATTGAGTCTTATAATTTTTTATGTAATCAACTTGAGGATGTACTTGTAGTGAAGGATAAAGGACATAAAGGGCATTCTTCATCTGAATATGAGGATGATAGTGATGAAGAATATTCAATTCCTAGCCCCCTCCAATGGATCAACCATTTGCTAAAGAACAGACAGCAGAAAGAGAAAATATAATTGACCTGATAGAGGTACCAGAGAGTGAAGTCACTGATGAGCCCCCATTAAAGAAACAAAGAGTAGAAACAGGGGAGCCATCTCATGATAAGAAGAAATAAAATAAAAAGGATAGAATTGGTGCTCTCATCACTGGTGATAGAGCCTATGATCATCAATTAAGAAAGCAAATAAGACTAGGAAAAAAGATGCAAAAATATGATGAAGAGGAGATTGAATTGCCTCTTCTAACATGCACAGATAAGAGATTGTTGCATCAATAGCAATTCTTAAATGATGATAACTTTATCAAAACTAAATAATTTAAAGAGTTTCTTATTTAGAACAAGTAGAAGCAGGTAGGGGCACAACTACAATTGGTAGGAGGAGATCCAGTAACAATTGAGGCCTTGTAGGAATTGCAAGATTATGATCCTGATTCAGACCAAATAACACCAGAAGAACCTAGGCAATCAATAAAGTCAAGTGGAATGTTGTTGGTGGAAGGATGGGACTTAGCCTCTGCCTTCATAATTGACCAAATAAGGAAGCAACCTGATGTCAAGATATCATCAAAGTCCAAGTTGGAGAGACGATAAGAGGATTTGGATATAATCCAAAGTCTCAGGCCCTAGCAATGTGGAGCTTAGCTCCAAAGGATCAGAAGCCATCCTTGCTAAATATACAAGAGAAAATGGAGGGGAGAAAGATCATTTGGTCTATCCAAAACATAGGAGACTTGGAAATTTCCCAAGTTCTCACCCATTTTGTACAACTAAATGAAGCTAAGGCTACCCAAATGTCTGAGAGATTCAAAAAATTGGCTAGTGAGACCAGTGATATAGTTAAGGACAGGGAGTTGTGTATGATCAAAATCAAGGCATGGGAGAAGATAATAGAAGACCTAACATAGAAATTGCTAGAGATGCCTGAATTTGCCCCTGCAGAGCATAAAGAAGGAACAGATGTTGAAGTTCAAACAGAGGAAACAAAGCATACTGCAGTAGAGATAGGGAAGGTGATTAATGAGCATAACAATGTTATTTTAGGGGCATTGAATGAAATTTTGTAGCATAGGGTCAATTTAATAAAGGCTAAAATAGATATAGTATATGGTGTCTATGGAAAATTTCCAGGCCTGCAAGTGGAGGTAAATAATTTTGTTTTAATTTTGAACCCTTACTATGCTTCATGGTCAGGAAGAACTGCATTATTTGAGAAGTTAGCATCTTTGAAACCACTGAGATCAGATTTTCCAGAGATAGTAACCCAATTTGGGGTGGAGATAGAATAGATAGGGGCAACCTTGTCCTTTTTAAAAGGCAAGGCAAATCAGATTGAGGCAAGGATTAATAAGTTTGGGACTAACTACAATAGATTTGTGCCACCAATCAAATCATAAGATAGTCAAATCAAGCCACTATATGGAGCTCATAATTTGACATTGTACTACCTAATAAAGGGGTTTATTTTTCTAACAAGGGGGAATTAGATATGGAAAGATACAACAAAGTTCTAGATGAAGCCTTTAAATCAAAAATAGATTTTAATAAATTCATTATAGATGTTAAGAGAATTACGTATGCAAGGTGGGAGAGGTAGATGACCCAATTGGAGAACACTCAGAGATTTGAATGGCCCAAGGAAGAAGATGTCACAGCATGGGATTTTCTAACAAAGCCCAAGAAGAAAAATCTTGTCACTATTGACCTGGACATTATTGATGAAGAATAGGAGGACACATGGCACCTGCTCTTTGATCATAGGGAGGTTAGCTATCTTGAAGACTAGTGTAAATTATCCTATAATGGTGGTCACTAGGTCTCATTATGAATATCAGAATCTATCCTAAACACATATAAACAAAGGTGCCAAAGATCACAAGAAGACAAAGACAAAATCAGATTTCATTCTTCATTTTTGTCCATCCACCGCTTGGTCCTTTCTTGTCTTTTGTCTTTTCTATATTTTAGGGTTAGGTCTTAAAACCATCTGAAGCTTGTTGCATCCTTACTTATTAAGGATTCCAAGCTGGTTTTATCCTATAAATAGAGCATATTGTAACATTTTGAAATATGATGGAATATAATTACAAGGTAGACTACTACAATTTTGTCTGAACCTTTGTACTTTTTTGTCTATTGAATGTATTTTGAAGCAGTTAGACATTAATAAAATACATTGCAATCTCTATTTTATATCTTGTGTTGTCTCTTTTATCTTCATTTAATCTTTTATGTGTTTATTTGTAAGGCATTTAAATACATCAACTACAAGGTAGTTGTGCAATCATTTGTGAGGTCCTTCAAGGAAGGAATAATTCTTTCAAGTGATCCCAGGAGGCTGAATACTGATATTAAGATTTGATAAACAAAGTTATAGGAGTGAGTGGATAGTTTTTAAGGCATTCTATCTAGGTTACATTTATTTTCATTAGCCACCTAATTGTGGATTTACATTCAAGATTGGCTTTGTAGCCCATAGGATCAGGCACTGGTTTATATTTTTGCAAGTAATTGTTCATCATCCAAATATTTAAGAACAATCATTAAATTAAATTACATTCATAAGAAAGCATATATTCATAAGTAATTGTATTCACAGAGTATACAATTCAATTTCCTGATTCCTTCAAGAGAGAATCAAATTGGTTGCCCCTCCTAAGTTCAGAGAACTATAAAAGGAAGAAGGATGAGAATCCTTATCACATTACTATTTGCTATTGTCAAGATAATAGTTTGTCTTATTAAGATTTGTATCAGGTTAATCACAGTCATTTTCATAGTTATCTACTTATTGATACAGTAAAAGGCATTCACCAAGTTAGTAAGAAGACATAATCCACTATAATAGATACTGTAAATTAGTAATCATTCAAAGGTAATACCTACCTGAGTCAGTGGATCTCAAAAAAGAAGGAGG
The DNA here is from genome assembly GCA_018584345.1 of Thuja plicata. Lineage (NCBI taxonomy): Eukaryota > Viridiplantae > Streptophyta > Pinopsida > Cupressales > Cupressaceae > Thuja > Thuja plicata. The sequence goes on from MU217581.1 coordinate 174,971, forward strand.
ATCTTATCCAATCCTCATCAATTAGGCTTTTCTTGCATATATAACATTGGAAATATACAACAGAAAGCATTCATACTATTTTTAAAAGATACTTGCAAAAAAATCCCTAACAAGGTTACCTTTTGTTTGTTCACCAATATCGATCAACTTTCCTTTTTCATTATAGATCATTGCCTTTTTGTTCTCAAATGCAACTCGGTGTCCTGTGTTGTTCAATTGTGAAACACTCAATAAAATATAGTTAATTCCTTTCACCCAATATGCATTTTCACATCTGAGCAGATTATTCAACATGATGGTACCTTTTCCTTCTATTGGGAAAGGTGAGTCATTACCCATCCTAACTGATCCACCATTATAATATTCAAAGGTTTAAAAAATTTCTTTTCCACCAGTCATGTGATGAGTACAACCACTATCAATAATCCAGACATCATTTTTACTAACTTTAGATATGAGTGCAATTTCAACATACCTTTCTTCTTTGTCTGAATCATCCTTCATAGCAACAAATACTACCTCAACATCTTCATCAGACTTGGTGTCAGTATTTTCAGCTTTGTTCTCAACTAGGTAACAAGCCTTCTTACCTTTGTCCTTGTAGTCTCGGTTGTCTCTTCTTTCAGAGTTTCGGTTACTTCTATAGTCTCGATCATCACTTCTGTCATACTTCTTTTCATAAGATTTGTCATCATTTCTTTCATCCTTTCTCTTGTTAGGGCATCTAGCAACAAAATGTCCAATTTCTTTGCAATTAAAATAGACCAATGGTAATTTACCTTTGTATCTTCCTTTACCTCTATGTAATCTTCTAGCTATTAGTGCTTCAATTTCATCAAGTTCTTGTTCATCACTATCATTTTTCATAGTGTTTTTGTTACTAGATTTGCTTATTTTCAGAGAAGATTTGAATGCAGATTCAATAGTAGGTAAGACATTGTTGTCATAGTTGTTCATCTCAAATGAGATAAGTCTACCAATCAAACTATCAAGAGTAACATTGTTATTTTCTCCTACTCTCATTTCTTGAATTGTAGATACTCTAATAGCATAAGTAGGTAGTAACGTTCTCAGAATTTTACTTACAACTATTTCTTCCTCAAGTACTCCTCCTACTCCTCGGATAGCATTAACAACTTCTTTTATTTTTCTACTATACTGAGTGATGTTCTCTCCTTCTTTCATTCTTAGGTCATCAAAATTTCCTCTTAGGCTTTCAGCTTTAGCTCTTAGCACATTGGTGTTTCCTCCATGTAATAGCTTGAGTCTATCCTACAGTTTCTTTGCAGTGGTGCATTATTTAACATCTTCAAATTCAGCATCGGATAGTGAAGAAGAAAAAACTATCATCATAGAATTGTGTTCATGTTTCTCTCTCAATTGATCAACATTTAGGGGTCTAGTAGGTGCAACATATTTCGTATCCAAGTATTATGTGACATCATTTCCAATACCTGATAGATGAAGTCTTATCCTATTTTTCCATGATGAAAATTTATCCTTGTTAAACTTAGGCACATCCCTTTTACTCATCTTGTGATATTTATCTTAAGTCTTTAAACTCTTCTTCCAAGCACCAAAGCTCTAATACCAATTGTTAGAATAACTAAGGGGGGGGGGTGAATTAGTGGCCTTAAAAATAATTCCAAAAACTCATCCAAACATTTATATCTCAAATATAATATCCTCAGTTATCTTTTAGTCCATCAAGATTTATGCCTTAAATAACTTTAACAAATATATATTGCTTGGTAAGATATACTATTTATATTAAAAATAATTTACTGAGTAGCATCAATTAAGCTTAGTATTTACTGACTAATCAATTTTTAGTAATGTGTAAAGTAAACTATCAATGCAATGAAAGAAATACACATTTGACACATGGATTTTTAAAGTGGAAACCCTGTTAAGGGAAAAACCCACTTGGGATGGTAGCCCAAAATTTTCACTCTTCAAAAGTGAGATCTGTGAAGAGCCAACCCTGTTAAAGGTTACAAATACACTGTTAAGTGTGACCTTGTTAGAGGATTCAAAACTAACAATTTATATTTTGACCTAACATTCACTATGATGTCAACAAGAAAACCTTTTAAATCCCACTCGGTTAAGAGATTTTCTGAATCAATGGTCAAACTGAAATAGTAAATGATCTATTCAATAATACAATTTTAACTTGTAGATATTCAGATCTATTATTAGTCCAATAATACCTCTCTAATCAATATGCTCTTCAATTCCTTTTCTTCCCTTCTTTTTTCTTTCTGCTCGGTGAATGCTCTGTCCTCTATTGCTTGGTGTCTACAGAATTATTTTGGCTTTGTTCTTCAGTCGGTATGATCAAATCTGCATGAAGAATTATATCTTCATCAGAATTATATTCAACATTCCTCTCTTTTCATAATGAATTACTTATCTCTCTTTATTGACATGATTTAGCCACTTCAATCTTCCTTGTTTTCATCGTAGATCACTTCTTGATCTGTAAAGCTCATCATACTTTCTTTAATCTATAAATATCTCCTTCAGTTTTATTCCACAAATCTCTCCTTGTTATCTATGAATAAAATGTTATTTAAATCTCTTGCATGCTTTAGTTTAATTAATCGATGAGAATAAAGAAATCAACCAATCAATCTAAATATAGCTTTGTGTGTGATTCTTGTACCTGTTAAGAGACACAACACTTCAATAGATCATTTCATCAGTGAAAACAAAAGATTAGCAAACATAGCAATCACCAAAATCGATCTATTGCTTCCTATCTAGGAGGATTATGAAAAATGACATAATAGCCCTTAGATTATGCATATTCCAATGACAAATACAACCTAAGAATGGAAGATTCAAATGAAAAGTAATCTAAATGATTCAAAAACATGCATTCTAGCTCTAGAAATGGAGATAATAACAAAATAAATAAGAAACAAGCTAGAAAGCACTATGAAAATGCTTAAAACATGAGCAACATAAGATTGCTTCTTCAATTCTCCAAATATGGGCAGCATAAGGATGATTTCAACTCTTCAAAATTAGGAGCATTACAACAATACAATAAAAGACTTCCAATTTCAGGGCCATTTGAGCTCAAAATCCATCCTATTTATAGGAGAAATGGAGGAAGGGGAGAAGACTCTAGAAGGGTAGCCATTAATGAGAGTGTAAGACTCGTTAATGAGGAGTGGTGGAAGGAAATGTGTAAGAGCCATTAATACTTCATTTATGAAAGCATTAATGAGGTATGGGTGAGGGTTTAAGAAGGATGGGTGAGGGTTTAGAGTCAAGCCTGACAACTTTGACTTTAGGGGGAGGGTTGAATTCCTAATCACACCTTAATGGAATGTGACAAGCTTAAGGGTAGCTTAGGATTAGGTTTAAGGCTTAAGGGA
>MU217581.1:178409-194807 GCA_018584345.1 Thuja plicata
ATTCCTAATCACACCTTAATGGAATGTGACAAGCTTAAGGGTAGCTTAGGATTAGGTTTAAGGCTTAAGGGATGTGATTAAGGAGATAGAGATGGGAGGAGAGAGAATGAGTGGAGGGGGGATTAGCAAATTAGGGTTAATTAGCTAATTAAGAAGAATTAGCATGTGGGAAGGGGTTGGGATGAGTTTGAACTCATGGTTGGGTAGTTGAGATTGGTTAGGCTAGAGGGAGTATTAATGAAATGAATTGTTGTAATAACATATTCACTCAATAATAGGGATTTAATTAATAATTTAAGCCTTTGATTTCTTTGTAATAATTAATTAGGACTACAGCCAAATTAGAATCAATTAGGCTAGGGGATTGATTTTGCAAGTGATGAGGTATGATTAGGATTTCATTAATTCCCTTTTAAATTAATTACCTTAGCCAGACTATGATTTGAATTGATTGAATTGAATTGATTGGTTTGATTTGGCTAAAGTGATTAATGTAAATTAGTGATTAGATCACTTAGGAGATTAATTCTTATTTGAATGAATTATGCCAGCCGATTGAAGAGTTGTCTGAACATAATTGGGGGTATGATCACACTTAGGGAAAATAGGGTCTATGGTCAAAGCAGACCAAATCCAGGTGGTTACATTTTCCCCTCTTTGAATTGATGTGCAAGCAACGCATTGATTCAAAGAAATTTTTTGATGTATGACTTCAGAAAGATTGAGAATTTTGCTCATGATCAAATGAAATGCCTGATGAGATCAGTCTCACACTTGATCAAACTAAACTGATAGTATTGATTTTGAACTTGGTTGTTTTCCAAAGATCAATAAAAGATCTTAAAGATACCAATTCTAAACTTGGTTATCATCTAAAGATTGATAATACTGATTATGAACTTGGTTTTTATTCAAAAGTCAATATGAAGTTGCTAGGAGTTTAGTAAGAATCTTTTAAAATGAGGAAACACAAGATATCCAGCTTATGAGAACCAAAGATTTCTATCCAACAGTCCTGACTTAGTCAAGAGAACTGTCATGCCCCTAGTTTGTTTGATAATGAAGTCTTTTTTTTTATGTTGTTTCAAGAAAAAATTTGATTGATAATAGTGTGATCATGCCCCCTCGGGAGCGAAATCAAAGGAAAAAGAATGAAATCCCTCTGTTGAAAGAACGTATCACTTGCATGGAACGGTTAGATTAAGTAAGAATAGATTAGAAGAAGTGAAGAAACGGGGGTGTGTTAAGAGTAAACACATGAGTACCAAGTTAATCATGTTTTGAAAGGTAAGTTTGATTTTGTTCCCGATAGATCAAAGATTTCGGGAAGCAAGGGTATGTAAATAGCTTGGATTTCAGATGAATTAAAAATAGAAATAAGTTTGAGCTCAAATCCTTATGTTGTTCTTTCAAAATGCACCATGCAATCTCTAAATGCATCTATATGCAGACTCTTAGGACTGTCACTGATTTGCAGATATGGTAGTATTTTATCATCATTGGGCACTTTTTGAAATGGATACCACTTGATAGTACAAAAATCACTAATACCCACTGATATTGTGAAAGTATAAATACTATGTTTATTTGGAATGTCGAAAATAGACTTAGGCATTAAGGCATAGAAGCCAGGATAACAAAATAGTCACCTTCCTTTTATTATATCAGAATCTATGTAAGGCAAGATATTGGACCTGCAATGACCTTGAAAATTCATATCCTTGGGTACATTATGCTTCGTATACCTTAATGAGAATTTGAATTAGAAAATAGACAAGGAAATTGTTTCAAACTCACCGTAGTTTACACATAACAAAGATCGAGATATATGCGGCTATCCACCCATAGTGGAAGCTCTTACCATAAAAATCCAAGTTAGGTGAAATGTATAGGATCATTTGTAACAATCACCATACACAGAAAACTAAGAAAATGTTATGCCTCCATCCTTGCGACTCTTTGTCTTTGCATAGACGTCATGGAGTAACTCGGAAGACATAACAACTTATCAATTTTGAATCAATCAAATAAAATTCATAACTGCTTAGATGCCCCTAGTTAAAACATCATCAGTGCATAAAAGAGTTATAATCAAACCAAGATCAAATTGTGTTTAGGTAGTATTGAGAAATACTATTGATTCATTTTTCAAGCGCAGTAGAGATTCATCAATCAAAAAGTTGGAATTCAAGAAAATATGTATTCCATGTCTGGGTATTCTTCCTGTTTACAATCCAATGTAAGTCTTAGGAACATTGTTCATGTTAGTGCAATGTTTGTGTCACCCTTGTTTCATGAAAGTGATTGTTTGGTGAAAGTATCGAGAAGCATTCTATCACAAGACAAGCCATCCTATGAAAATCTAGCAGACGCAACCTATCAGACTAGCAAAGATGCCCCCAGTGTAGAATGACTTGATCCTAAGAAAAAAATACAGACAAATCCCAAACAAGTATAAGATTGTTGTAAGGAAACAAAGTCAACGTTTAGCAAGGTGTAATCATGAAGGTGTAGTATCAGTAATGTATTGATAGATGGAGCGTAGAATACAAGTGACACCTGATTGCCAGTGTGTAGAAGATTTGTAAAATATTACCAATTCTCAAGCATGATCTCATTTGTGTGCCCCCAATGTCTAGAAAAATGTAGGGTATTATGAATGGATTGATAGATCAGAAGTGGATCAGAAAAAGTGCATGAAGTGATTGAATGTCACCCTCAAAGAGAGTCTCCTCAAGATTACCCAAGCTAGGGAAAAAGAATATAGCAATGTAGGCTCATACAACGGTGTTGAATGCAAGATAGGATAATGACCTGATGTCATGAAAAGTGTTGTAGGATGTCATGTAGTCCCAAAAGAGTGGACATGTCAAGAGAGTTCTATAGAACTTGTTTTTCATTTTATTTTTTTCTTCCTTTTGATCAAGACCAAGGGGTCAACTGATACGACAACACCATCAAGATAAGGGATAGTGTAGTGATTTTTGGCTTGGAATAAGGAAGATCACAATAATATGCAATGGATAAGAGCAAGTGAGAAAAATTATAGATGTCAACATGCAATTTGTTCATAGATAGGCTCAACCTTGTCAAGATCACCGAACAGAAAATAGATGGAAGATATGAGGGATATGATGTCATGGAAGGAACTTGTCCCCAAGTGAAGACTGCAAGTAGGAGGAATTATGCGTAATGCCTGTTTGCCAGGTTTTCATCACGGTACCTATCCAAGGCACCACAAGAAGTGTTTTTCACCATATGATAAATCTTTTTCTCTTTCCTTTTTCTACCAAGGCGCCTGTTTACCAGGTTTTCACCGAGGTACTTTTTTATTTTTTTCTTTTTTTATTTTAAGGAGGAACTTATGCATCATTCTCTTTGGATAGTGCTCCTTTGAAGGATATTCTATGATAGGCCAAGAGCACTGAAATTATGCTCAAAGATGTTGATAGGGTGATGAAATGGAGAATAAGGAAGATGGGAGCCAAGATTTTATGCAATGGACTGGATGAGAGGAAAAGAAGGAATGTAAGGACCCAATATGGAAGGATAGTAGGTGAAAAGATCAACATCAACACACTCATTTAAGGGTAGTGTATGGATTGAGTTTTTGATGGATGAATGGATAAGGATCTTGGTACATAAGGACCCAAGATGGAGGCAGTAGTAAAGGTAATGGATTTTTGGACATGAGGACCCAAAATAGAGTTATAAGATGGACAATGTGTGAAAGAAGATGAAGTGGAAGACTTTGGAAGCTTGGATGCCAATTCTGATTTTTCCTTTGTGTTCAAGCCTTTTAAGAGAGACTTGGGAATCCACATAACTTTTGATTTTCTTTTTCTTTTGGATGATTTAGAATGTAATTCTTCCATGATGGATTTAGGAACCCCTATTTTCTTTGATATTATTCTTTTCTCAGTGTTGGAATGTACTTCTTCCATGATGGATTTAGGAACCCATATTTTCTTTGATATTATGTTCTTCTTTGTGGACCTTTGTGGTCTCTTGAATGTTTCATTCTTCTTTGTATTCACATGTCTATTATATTGTACATAGTGATCTTCATATGTAAGTGGATTCTTGAATTTCTAATTTCTTTGTTTGACATCCAAATTGCTTCCAAAAGTCTTGGGATGTGTGGATGAATAAGACCGATATGGATGGTTTATATGGATGTGTTGATATGGAGGTTTCAAAGATGCATGTTTCTATTGATCTTGATAGGAGATAGGATAAGTGGATGGAGGGATATATGGACCCAATATAGATGGAAGGTTTGAAGCTTTCTTCTTTTGAACATATGGACCAAGCAGAGATTTGGAAGATGGAGAAGGTTGATTCTTGCATGCAAATGGGGGAATATAAGGTGTGAAATGAGTATCAACATCTTTAGAGTGAGCTTCCTGGCCAAGGATCTTTTGTTTTAAATTCATCTTCATACTGATAGGCTCATGTATAACTTTGATAGGAGTCATTTTAACTAAAACCCTTGATGTTTGAGGCAACTTATTGTCATGTAAGGGATTTGGAGGAATAATGGTTTCTTGAGGTAGATATGGAGGTTTATATGAAAGATATGATGGAACATGTTGATCTTGACAAGGGTCTTTGTATAATGCAGGAAGAGTACCTTGCTCTTGATTTTCAATAGGATTTTCAATATATGGATCTTGCTTCAGAGATGGAGGGATACGTAGCTCTTGAGATGAAAGGGTATCTTCTTGGAAGAAATGAAAAGATATGAGGGGATCATCTTCAGATTTTTGGGATATGGGATCTTCATCAAATGTTGGAGGGGATAGGATAATGTCTTGATCTCGATCATTAGTAAGACTTGTTTATTTGTTCTTTTTATCATCCTCCTAACATCAGTCCACTCCAAAGGAAAAGATAGGATTTTTAATCTTCATGAGGGATTCTTGAAGGATTGTTGGGGAGTCATCCAAAATAGGCCTTGAAGTACATGAAAGCTTAGGGTCTTTGATCTTTAGAGCGTGGAATGTACTTGCTACAAGATATAGATTAGCATGGGTTTATTTTAAAGGCATCCCTTGAGGGTACACATAGTTATCATGAAAAGCATTAGGATCTTTGTGGGATGGAGGATATTTGGATATCCTTGAAGCTTTGTTAGATGGAAGAATAGTGGAAGAAGTAGAAGTAGCATGTAGCTCATTTCTAGATAGAGGTTCATGATTTTGATCATGCTTGGGATTAGTATCTTCAACTTTGATTATGGCATCGTCAATTATATCTTGGATTTTATATTTTAAATCCATGCAATGTGAAGTTTTATGCTCATTATTTTGATGATAGGCACAGTAGGTACTCACAAATGACATTCCACATGAGGTGGTTTGAGGCAATGTGATGAGATTTTTTTCAAGAAGCTCTACCAGCATTGTTGTATAAGATCATCTCAAAGGAGTAAATGCTCTATCCCTTGGACATGTAGATCCACTTGAACTCTCCAAAGAGATGTTGGATTCAAGATTATGAGGACGTTGATCAAAGATAGGATCGAAATGATCTTGTGAAATAATCTCTAGATCAAAGATAGGATTACCATGAGTAGGTTTCTCCTTTGAAGAACGTGAAGACATGTGTGTCTTGTGATCATAGATAAGAGGAAAGATTGATCTTAGTGAAGACCCCCTTGATGAGGTATCCTTTTCTTCTTTTAAGTCTTGAATTTCAGATTTCAAAGCTTGCATTTTCTTAGATAGGGTCTTAATGAGAGTCTCTTCTTCCTTTTTGTTAAGACCATAGGGTCTATCCCATGTGTTTTCAGACATCATAAGATTGTCTTGATCAAAGTCTTGGAATGGTGCCAAAAGGATTTCTGAATTGTCCCCAAATGTGTGAGTTTGGGTTTGATGTTCAAATTAATTGATTCCAGCGTCAAAGGGTTAGAATGCCCTGATAGTGAGTTGGGAACCAATGAGAATCAATTGTTTAAAGTAAGTAAATCTAGCGTCAGAGGGTGTTAGAGTGCCCTGATAGTGAGCTAGGAATCATGTTTGATTAACTGAGTGTAAAGACCACACCATTTGGGACCAATTGTGAAGATCCAAAAGGACATACAAGGTAGACTTATAAGAAAGTTGTGAAACAGCGACAGATGAACCATCAAAAGCAATAGGACCAAACTAAAGAGCCAAAAGGGTATCCAAAAGTACTGAATTCTTCTGAGAAACAAGTATGCAAGTGCACTCTATCCTAGATGTGACACTCTAAATGTGGGGTTTTTCTTAACTAGATGCGAGCTTTGATATCTTGGATGCAACCTTTCTTCCTAGATACGATGCAATACTATCTTGAAGTTTGTACAAATTTGTTTGATAATAGGGTGTGTTTGCATCTTTCTAATGCATGAAAAATACATGTAGACCAAGGTTTGAATTTTGTTTCTTGTTTGAAGGTGTTATCTTTTTAATGATTTTTAGTCACATCAAGTATTGTTGCATTGTTAAAGGGTAAAAAAACACATCCTTATGTCCTATTTTCTAAGTGGAGGATGAAAATCCTTGCTCATTGATTTAGGTACACACTCAAATGCTAATCAAAATACAGCCATCACCAAGCACGATGGCTCCAATCATGATATTGTATTAGCCGACTCCAAATGCAAGTGAGGGCACGATATGATGGGTGTCCTAGGGCAATTACTATTTTCCTTGTAGAAGGATTATCACCCTTTCAGGGATGAATTAGGAATTCTTTCAGTTTAAGTGTTGTCTATGATTGGGCAATCCATTCGAAACCATCTCCCATAGAATTGCACAAGGAAAAATTGAGGCGTATAGCCCTATGAGTACTCAAATATGTGTAGTCTCACAAGAAAGATTCAAGTGGCTCCGCTCTACACATACCCAAGCATGTTCAAGGAATGATGTCAAAATTTCATGAACAAAACTGGCTCCATCTTCCAAGGCTTTAGCCTACAAGGAAGCAATTATTTATAGTGAGTTGGAAGGGTTGGCGTAAAACCTGTCCTCACTTGGGTCATTCCCAGGATATTTTTTCCTCAACTGGAAATCCCTCTACTATTAAATAATCTTACAAAGGATTGGCGAGCATAGGACGTCTAGATTTATGATTCATCCGAAGAAGAAGAGCATACTCTCCTAATCCATGTCATTTTCTCCCAAAATAGAGTCAATCAAATAGTTCGTTCCCTCAAGCAATGTTGTGCTCAATTTAAGATGTTCCTACTTTAGGGAAAATAGAATTCTTGAAAGTAGATTTGCGTTGTTCAATTAACCACAGTTTTTAGTGCTTTTCTTGTCCAATTACTGATCCAAATTGAATTAAATGATTGAACTTGTTCATTTATCCCACAAATTTAGTGCTTTGATTGTTCAATTTCTGATTCCAAATGAATTAAATGATGTGAGTTTTCTTGTTCATTTACCCCCTAGATTCTTTCACAAGTGTTAAAACAAATTCTAATTTTCTGATTTTCCTTAAAAAGGAAAAGAGCATAGTAATCTAGTTGTTTTAAGACATGTTTGAGAAAATGGTATTTAAGTGTGAAAGATTTTGAAAAAGGGTTAGTATCAAAATCAGTCTAAAATCCCTGCAACCACACATGTTTAGTATTATCTTCTTATTTCCTTCTCAGAAACCTGTAAGCACTTAGGCTATCAAAAATAGGATCACGATCACGAAAAACAACCTCGTTAGCAAGTTAGAAATCAAATTTGCAAATGACAGCACTCTATATTTTTTCCCTCTGGATGCCAAACAATATTTCAGAGACCCAAAATGATAAAAGAATGACCCCAAACGATAATATTCACCCATGACGATATTCCTTTTACGCGAAATGATAACACATACCAAAAACAAAAAATAAGCTACCAGAAATTATTTTAAGGCCAGATTTTACCTTCTAGAAATGCAATAATAGACGATATTAAAACTCCTAAAAATAATAAAATATTTACCAGAAATGATAAGTTGCTCCCAAAAATGATAAAAGAATGACTGGAAACGATAAGTTGCTCCCGAAAAAGCTAAACTACTTGCAAATTTTGAAAATGTCAAGGGCAGAGAGCAAAATTTGGTGAAATTTCAAGCAATCTTGCCTCATGGTGGGCACCAGAGATGGCATGTGTGATTCTTGTACCTATTAAGAGACATAACACTTCAATAGATCATTGCATTAGTGAAAACAAAAGATTAGCAAACATAGCAATCACCAAAATTGATCTATTGCTTAATATCTAGGAGGAGTATGAAAATGACATAATAGCCCTCACATTATGCATATTCCAGTGGCAAATACAACCTAAGAATGGAAGATTCAAATGAAAATTAATATAAATGATTCAAAAACATGCATTCTAGCTCTAGAAATGGAGATAATAACAAAATAACTAAGAAACAAGCTAGAAAGCACTATGAAAATCCTTAAAACATGAGCAACAAAAGATTGCTTCTTCAATTCTCCAAATATGGGCAGCATAAGGATGCTTTCAACTCTTCAATATTAGGAGCATTACAACAATACAATAAAATACTTCCAATTTCAGGGCCATTTGAGCTCAAAATCCATCCTATTTATAGGAGAAATGGAGGAAAGGGAGAAGACTCTAGAAGGACTGCCATTAATGAGAGTGTAAGACTCATTAATGAGGAGTGGTTGAAGGAAATGTGTAAGAGACATTAATGCTTCATTTATGAAAGCATTAATTAGGTATGGGTGAGGGTTTAAGAAGCATGGGTGAGGGTTTAGAGCCAAGCCTAACAACTTTGACTTTAGGGGGAGGTTTTAATTCCTAATCACACCTTAATGGAATGTGACAAGCTTAAGGGTAGCTTAGGATTAGGTTTAAGGCTTAAAGGATGTGATTAAGGAGATAGAGATTAGAGGAGAGAGAATGAGGGGAGGGGGGATTAGCTAATTAGGGTTAATTAGCTAATTAAGAAGAATTAGCATGTGGGAAGGGGTTGGGATGAGTTTGAACTCATGGTTGGGTAGTTGAGATTGGTTATGTTAGAGGGAATATTAATGAAATGAATTGTTGTAATAACATATTCACTCAATAATAGAGATTTAATTAATCATTTAAGCCTTTGATTGCTTTGTAATAATTAATTAGGACTATAGCCAAATTAGAATCAATTAGGCTAGGGGATCGATTTTGCAAGTGATGAGGTATGATTAGGATTTCATTAATTCTCTTTTAAATTAATTAACTTAGCCATGTTATGATTTGAACTGATTGAATTGAATTGATTGGTTTGATTTGGCTAAAGTGATTAATGTAAATTAGTGATTAGATCACTTAGGAGATTAAATCTGATTTGAATGAATTATGCCAGTCGATTAAAGATTTGTCTGAACATAATTGGGGGTATGATCACACTTAGGGAAAATAGGGTCTATGGTCAGAGCAGACCAAATCTAGGTGGTTACAAGCTCCTGCCAGCTAAGTGTTTTTGTCATTCTTTATCTTCAGTTCTGATTGGTGATCAACTTTAGTTAGCTCGGTCATTGACTTCAGTTACGCTCAGTGACAACTTTAGTTATGCTCGATTACATGCGATGTTCAGTATACACTATGAATTGCTCGGTGACACTTTCTCAGTAATGCTTTCTCAGTTACTATGATGCTCAGTTTATACTATCCATCGATGTGTATTGTCCATCAGTGTTTACTGTCACTCGGTGTATATTGTCACTTGGTGTATACTGTCTTTTTATGTTTTTTTCGATAACATAAACTTTGTCTCTTTGGTCTCTTCAAGTCTTTTAGGTTTATGGTGATATGTGTATGACCAATCAAAACATATCAAGTTGACATCAATGACAATACAATACATTAACTAATTTAATGTCTTGCATTCACTTTTTCATCTCAGTGATCATCAACTTATCATCTTCAAACATTCAATCAGTCATAGTTCATCATCTACAATTCCTCACAAGGTGTCCTACCTTATGACAATGAAAACATGCCATGCCAGGGTTTCTCCATGTTCTTTTGTTGTTCCTTTCATGCATCAACATGCAATTTGTAGAAATGTATACATACCTTCCACATGATAAACATGAAATCCTTGTATTGTAGTCTAATGGTATAGAAATGTCTACTCAATTAGTATTAGCATTTTCTTGGTTAGGCTTCCATTTGTCATTTCTTTTCTTTATTATGCACTCTTCAACTTTGTGTCCAAACTTATTACAATTCTCACAGTAACCATCAAACTTAGGTTTCCTTATGTTGTTAGCAAGATTATTTATGTATTCAAGTGCTTGATGTCCATACCTATTACATATAAAATAATAACCATCAAACTTAGGTGTACTCGGTGATTTACCTTTCCTTCTCTTGCAGACATTAGCAGTATGTCTAGGATTCCCACAATAATTACAACTTGGTTTCATTTGTTTTGGTGGGGGTGTAGTAATTTCATCTCTTTGTGCTTTTGATGATTCTCCTTTCTTGGTAGTGTTGTCCTCTTTGAATCCAATTCATGTTTTTCCATTAATTTTCTTCTGATACTTGAATTGTTGATCCATAGATTTCATTGTTTCTTCATTTCTTTTCAGTATTGCATTTGCATCTTTCTTAGCTTTCAGTCTTTGATCCATTCTTTCAATTTCAACTTTTAGTGCTTGTTTCTCAAATTATTTTCATGTATTATCCTAATTTTCACTCAGAAGTTGGTCGGTCATATCATAATGAACTTTTATCATTCTCATGATCTCATTATCTTTTTCTAATAACTTGATTTCAACTTGTCTTTTATCATCTTATTCCATTTTATTTTCATCTCCAACAATCCTTTTTCCTTCAATCAATTCAGTCATTCTTATCATGTTGGTTTCAAGATCTATCTTCATTAGGTCCAACTTCTCGGTAAGTGTATCATTATTTTCTATAAGTTATTTTATAGATGACTCAAATTCATCAGTAACACTACCTCTCAAGTGTATCAACTTGTTCTTGTGTAACTTTTAGTTCATCATATATTTTCAATTTAATCCTTAGAGACTTCTCAAGTTTCTTCTTCAGATCAATGATTAACTCTCTTACACTTTCCAACACGAATTCAAGACCATGAATTCTTTTGAATTTCCTAAAAATTTCCTTGACTAAGATCTTTAACTCTCAGGTGGTCAAACCTTATAACTCAAGAGTAGTATCTCTGATACAAATTGTTGGAATGACTATGGAAAGTTGGGACTGAGAGGGGAGGAGTGAATCAATACCACAAAAAATTTTATAATTGAAACTGTCTATAACCATATGTTGTTGCTTGTTGTTTACCGAATTCAACAACTTGAAATGAAACTAATATAAAGCTCATAAAATATATCATCAAAACATTCAAGTAACTGAACTCATAACTCCATGATTTTTTTTACACAAAAATCCTTGGTTAGAGGACAAAACTATGGTGGGGATGATACCCACAACCTTCACTAACTACAGTATAAAGGGTGCTCAGTTAGAGCTTACAATATTTAGCCATTTTGATAGCTTAACCGGTTAAGAGTATATAGAGACTTGTTAGGTCTACCTGGTTAGAGGATTTTATAATCTCTACACTTAGAGATGTACCATGTTAAAGGTTTTACAAATATCATATCGGTTAAGATCTACCGAGTATTGGGATTTCTAGCTCTCAATACAATAGTATTAACAACTTAACAATGTATGTTATATTGCATCAAAATAGATGCTGATCAGACTCTATGTGCTCTAAAATATTGTTTTACCTTAATCTCAAGCTGTAACACTGCTCGGATTTGCTCTGGTGTAGCTAAAGAACTGTTCGGTGCTCTCTACTCTAAACTTTGTTCTTCAAATAACTCCATTTAATAATATCAGTATGTTCTCTATATCATTACTCTTTGTCTCTCTTGTAAATCATCCTTTTAAATATAATATTTATTTCCTCTTAATCTTGTGCATTAGGTGCACTATAATTTTTTTTAAATATTAGATCTTCTTTTCCACTCAGTGATTGTGTATTTCTTGGAAATAACAAACTTCCATTAAGCACTTAATCTACTTCTCATATCTTCTCTTTGAATTATCTTGATCATTGATCATGTAACAAACTGATCTTTGTGCATTTTATAATCACAATTAATGTTGTATCAATTCATTAAATATGCCCTTGTTTCTTTAGAAACAATTAACTCAGTAGAGTAACTTCTCTTTGCTTGGTTAACTTGATCTTTAGTACTCGATAAATTTCAAATTGGTGTACTTCATATGATCTTGATGTTTGATAACTATAGGCTCTTGGTGTACTATTTTTTCTTTACCGACTTCATTGGCTTGCTCAATGTACATTATCGACTAGTCAAATATTTAGCTTTCTCCTTTTCACTGATTGATTCTTCTGAATCATATAACTTTTCCTTAACTAATGACAACAAAATATCCATAGAGATAACATGATGTTTCCCCAATGATTATGATGAATGTTCCAGCTTTTGTGATGATGATGAAAATATTAAATGGATTTTCCAGATTCGACAATTGATTTTTTTTTATGCCCCAAATGTAAAAATGATTTCAGTTGATTTATGCCCCGAACCTTGATCTACTTTTGTTAACTAATGGATGCCCCAAAGATAACCTAGTAAAGATGATGATGGGTATAATATGCCCCCTCAAGAGATCAGTCAAATAAAGTATGATGAGATGGATCTCTCAATAGATTAAAAGGGAAATATTTGATTATTGACATTGTGATAGTGATTAAGCATAGGTAAGTTGATTTTTGACCTCATGATAGATGAAAGTCAATGATAGGAACTCAATGAGATTGATTTAAATATCAAATTAGCTGATTGGATTGATTGATTAGATTAATTGATTATTGGATCAGAGAACCTGATAGCTAATAGACAAATAGCTTTTGATGGTTGGCACAGGGCCATCTACGTATGCATTTCTCAGATTATTCAGGATTTAGATCATTAATGTATACAGATACTTGATTGTACACTAGATAATTCCTACCCTGATCATAAGAAAAATAGTTAATGATATGGTTCCAAGCCTTGATAAATCCACTAGATGCAAAGATCTAAATATAATATGAATGCAACCTAAATGTAATGCAAAGGCAAAGTTGTCACTTTTCGTTGGATGATTTTTTTTGTTATTATCATCGTTGAGCTTTGTAAAACAAACAAGAGTTAATCATTTTCTTGTACAAACTTATGATATTCGCAATGGTCCTTTATTGCCCATATCCTTGGATAAGTTTGTATGATGTTTGTAATGGTCCATTATTGTCCATATCCTTGGAAAATATTTGCACATTACCAAGGATTTCTCACAAGAAACAAAGAAAAAAAATGTCATGCTTGATCATTACTTTTCTAGTCTAAGACATCATTGATATGCTAAAGAGACATGATGATCAAAACTCAAGAAACAATTGATATTCTCACAACATCAAATAAAGAGAAAAAATCATCCTACATCATTGTGTTTTTCCAGTTATACCTCATTGATGTAGTAATAAAAAATCAAGAAACAACTTATTAACATGTCTTTCATTATTTTTTTATTAGTATTTGGAAGAATTCGTCCATTTTTTATGTTGAATTGATGCATGTAATTTGTTTTTTTCTTTTTGATGTTATAGGTCTTGATCTTGGTTTTGGGTAAACTTGTTTGAAATGTTTGCTTGCTTGTTTGTGTGGAACTCAACTAAAAACAACTAGGGTCAAGATTTTTGCCCCCAGTTAAGCACAACTTCCATCATGAGAGTTTATTTACAAAGATATAATATGTACAAAGAGGAATTTATCATGGATATGCACAGTGATGATAGTTACAAATCAAAATCAATCAAAGATATTAAACAACCAAATATTAAGAATTCATAAAGAAGCAATTCTTATCACAAGTAATTGGTCTGATAGGGTGATTGAGATGTCTAGTTTCACGAAGGATGCATCTTGTTTAAGACAGTAGATAGATCATGATAGTGTCTGATGAAGACGTAAGGTAGATTGATAAAGACTAATGATCGCATAACTGCAAGATAATTTGATAGAAGGTCAATTGATTCTAATTGTGTTCAGTGGCATGCTACGAGGAAATGTAATGTATGTTTTTAAGATTTTATGATTTTTTTAGATTTTATGAGATATTTTGATTTTTTTGTATTCTTAAAGATTTTATGTTTTTTTTTAAATATTTTATGATTTTTTTTGTATTTTTAAATATTTTACCAAGAACATATTTATTTTCCCCTAGTGTCTAGAAAGGCATAAAGCATTATGAGTACATGAATGAACTGATGGACTAGAATAGATAGGAGAATGATGGAGGGAGCATGTAATGTGACCCTCAAGACTGTCTTGTTAAGATTACCTAAGCTAAGGAAAAAGGGATATGGAAATGTAGGCTAATAACATGGTTTTAGATAGCATATAGTGTAGTGACATGATGCAATAAAAGGAATGTGTTGTCTAAAGGACTGGATATGTTAAGAGGCTCTTGAGAACATGTTTTTCATTTTATGTCCTTAATTTTGATCAAGAACAAAGGGTATATATGGATAGGATGAAGATCAAATGTGATAATGGATGATGGAAGAATGGTTAGGATAAGCAAGATCACGATAAGGTAGCATGGATGCAACAAGATAATAAAAATAAGCTAATGAATAAGATAAATGGATAGGATACCTAATGTTCATGAAAATTCTCAATCTTGTCAAGATCAATGGTGCAAAATGAAATATGTACGTAGATAGGATAAATCGTAGATAATGGACTGTGAGGGATATGATGGATAATTGATGACATGTAACTGATTGAATGTTTGATAATGTTAAGTTGAAGATGATGCAAGAAATTAAAATAGTTAATGGTTTGTATTGTCATTGATGACAACTTGATATCATTTGTACGGTCATGTTCATAATGCCAAAGACTTTAGAGGATCAATGGAACAATGATTATGCTTTCAGCAATGCATAAAATTCAAGTATTCACTAAGTGATAGACAACACCAATGGAGTGCACACCATCGGTAAAGACAGAGAAAAAGTCACAGTGATGCTTGATGAATAGAAGATAGTGTTGCCCGATGGACAGAGATCCCAAAGCTAATTGGAGTTACACTGATGAAACTGGTAGTCGTCACCAACGACGAACTGTAGGATTGACCAACAGAACACAGAGTTTAGAAAATGAAAAAATATCTAGCTGGTAGAGCTTAAGGATAGACTTAACTGGTTGTTTTATTTGTTTTAATCGACCACAGTTAAGTAATTGATTTAAATAATATTTATACAATTGGAAAGAAGATAAATATGAGATAAATCAGGAGTTAAAGCCATAAATCAATTTGGCTAGATTTTTTTTCACACCAAGAATCAAGAATCCTGAATTAAGGAATATCATGTCTATATAAGAGACAAGCATAATTCATTTCTGAATGCAATCAGATACACGGAAGGGGAGTGAATAGTAAGAGGATGATGAAGAGAAACTAGTGAAGGATAAACTTCATAAAGTCCTGATCAATTAAGCTGAAGGAGAGCTAAAGAATTCTGCAGACACCAACAAACAGTGAAGCACATCATCACATAGCAGAAAGTGTGGAGCACAAAGGAATTGAATTGATACATTGATCACAAAGGTATTGTACTTAAATAGATTTGAAAATATGCAATTCAAAGTTGCATTCGAAATAGGTCATAGTGTTTCAGTTTAACCATTGAAGCATCAAGTCTCTTAACAGAGCAGGAATTAACAGTCTTCTATAATTGAGGTATATCCTAACAGATTACCAAAAAGGTTGATTCATGAAAGTAGCATTGAATTTGCATAAATCCTATTGATAGCATAAGAAGGAGGTTGATTCAAGGATCATAGCAAGATTTTCCTAAAGCCTATTGATAGTCTAAGAAGGAGGTTGATTCAAGGATGGTAGAAAAATAGATGTCAGATACTAAGTGACAACCTACATGTATAAAATCCTTTAACAAGGTTGCACTTAATAGTGTGTTTGTAACCTTTAACAAGGTTGGCTCCTAATAGGGCTCACTTCAGAAGAGTGAAAATTTGGGGTACCGGTCCCAGTGGTTTTTTTCCCTTAATAGGGTTTCCACGTTAAAATCCATGTGTTATGTGTGTATGGTTTAATACTTTGTTGTTTTACATTTCACATATGCATTTCTGGATTAATTGGTATACTCTGCATATTTACTAAGTATCGGTAAATAAGTTTTACTACTTATCGGTAATCAAGGAGAATAAGGACAGACAAGGTAAACCGACAGACAGTTAATTCTTTCAAGTATTTCAAGGCATGCATCTTGCAGGGACTTAATAATTTGAGGTGTATTGATTGGTGAATTAAAGTTTAAAGGATAAATTTTTTAGGCCACTGATTCACC